>SNQJ01S0031392.1:206917-234168 GCA_010110895.2 Picea sitchensis
AAAAAAAAAAAAAAACACTAGGGTAAAAGTGATTGTTGTCCATGAGGACAAGTGTGAACCTACCCCCAAGAGTGTGGGAGGTTAGGAAACAAGCTAGCAAGAAGTTAGTACGAGACTCCCAAGAGTTAGGGAGAAGGATAACTGGGGAAAAAAAGAAAAACACCTAGGTAGTTTATTATTCTTAGCTTGGTAAAACAAGGGATAAGAAACAAGTATGGTGTAAAAAGGATGTTGTTGAGTACTTGTGCATAATTAGATCTTGGTGGTTCTGATAAAGAGACAAGTTCTGGAAATTACGTGGAGAAGGTTCTTGACATTTTTAGTTTCTTATGGAATAAAGTATTTGGCTTGGGGGTGACCAGAGCTAGTAGTATGTGGCTTCTCTATTCTATGGTTGGGAGGATCTGGAATCTCTCCTCAATTTTTCCCAATAAATCATTGTGGTTCAGATATGTATATCTATCTTTGTTATTTTATTTCTTTAGAATTATTAGCTCAAATGGTCGTGGTTCTAGTTGGATGCTAATTTACCTTGTCTCTATATATACTTATAGTAATATATTGTTGGAGATATTGATGTGAAAGTGGAAATAAGAAGAATATTTTTAGTCAGTTCATTATTATTAACATTTGCAGAGAAATATTAAATATGGAAATAACCATAGAATTCTTAACTAGATAATTCTTTGCATGAAAAACTTAAATATCCATATGTCAATATTTTTCATTTGTATTAGCAGAGAAGTATACTAACAAAATTAATCTTGGAATATGGCTTGAAACCCTAGTCATTAAATGTCTCTTGATTAAATATTACTTATGATAAAGAGTACATAAAGAAAGATTATAATGGTTCTATAGGAATAAATACTATAAACTAGCATTGTTTTTATTATTTTTCAATGGCTAAAAATGAATGAACAAACCACTTTGTATGTAAACAAGATGAATGGTAAACTATATACATCATAAAAATTATATAGCTACAAAGTCATCTTAGTTATTGTAATATATTATCCACATAGAAAATAAAAAGAACTTATATGGATTTATTTAAAGAGAGGTAGATTGTTCAAAATGGATAGAGTTATAATTTACAAAAGAGGTCATCTTTTAATAATTTAAATTTGACCATGAATAATTAGGTCGAAACCCTACAGGGAGGGCTGAGCATTGAGCATTAAACCTACGATACCAAGTCCACAATCAAATGAATACAGAATGAGCTATGGTAAAGAATATATACACGACTGTAGATAATTCTTTTTGAGTTTTATTTATCCCTTAACAAAAAAAAGACAACAGTGTACAACGACCCTCCTCGATTGTAACGGAAGTCACCAAGAAGGTGGTACAAAGATAAATAATGCAAAGTCTAGTTGCATTCTTGCGACGCTATACATGTGTTACCTCTTATTTTTATAAGGGTGAGATTTTAGAGGGTCGAAAATCCTAAGCTATATACGAGGCCATTACCGTACACCTCAAGATATATCCATGTTTGTAAATAAAAGATGGAAGTATTGGGTAAGTACAGGTAGTTCATTTGCTAATGGAAATAAACAAGTCGTTCAAACAACAACTGGAGTGAGTGTAACAATTGTTCCTTACCATGAGGATTGGGAGATCCTTGTCGGTTTCCAAGATGTCAAGATGCCCATGACCGCCACCATATTGAGTTTCAACACTCTGGAAATACAATCCACTTTAACAAAGAATTAATAAATAATCGGTGAGAAAACAAAACACGAACTAAAGAAACCATCAAATTCAATCATGAATCATGGTTTCTTAGGAATACTTAGGTTATAGTAATTATTGGGTCATGTGTGGGTTCACATGGAATTATCGCCATTAGACTTGTAGAACTGACAGTGGTAGGTAAGTGGAGGATGTGTGGAGTAATAGCACACTTAATGGCCTATCTATTCCATTAAGGACGATTCAATCAAGGGGCCATACACCAAGATGACCTGGTATGGTTGATTTCATGTGAAGGTTTCAATAAACATAATAGTTATACAATGGGTATTATATTCCAAAAAAATGGAAATCGTAATTTATTCAAAACTCCAATATATTCAAGTTGTATGCCTTAATATATGACAACGAAATCATAAAGAATTTGTGGGTGAACTAGGGTTGATAGCCTTGGAAAAGGAATATGAGATTTAACCTTGTGATCAAGGGGGTTCCAACCTTAGGATATGATAAAAATGTTTTATCCATCCTTAAGAGTGCTAAGAGAAATTGAGGAGTAGGTGTTGAGAACTAACATAATCAATTTATATATCGACAACTTGTATACCTATGTAAGGGTTGGTGTGTGCCACTATAAACTTGAGAAATATAACCTGGAAAAATTCATGACGAAGGGTAGGTATGTGGAATCAATGTGTTGTCAATGTTAAGTAAAGATCAAACGAGGATTTGGAAAGTAAACTTACGAGTTAAGAAGAATCTGAAATTATATTGGACTATAAATTTAATTACATATTACCTTGGGGTGTGAGGAGGCTTCCACTAGTGTTTTTGCTTGAGACTATTTAACCTGTCATGTGAAAAGAAAATATTAAGAGTGGTATTTTTCACCTTGGTGACAACCTACAGTCTTATGGTAGCAATGTTGAAACAATGATTAGAGGTATAGTTTTTTAGAAAAACAATTCAATTGGGGTGATGTTAAAAACACTGAAAGGGGGGGTGAATCGGTATTAAACAATTTTTACCACTTTAATTAGCATTATATTATCAGATGTAGAAACTCAACACCATATCATAGTACATAGATATTAATGTGGAAACCCAAATGAGAGAAAACCACAAAAAAAATATTTATAAGAATTTGGTTGGGACCAACATGTTGTTATAATGCTTGCAGATACCAACCTGCGGGAGAAATCAATCTCCTTCACTGAGCAGCAACTCAGAAATTATTTTTTTAGGCACCAACATGTAAGAGACACCAATCTCCTTGGATAATTGATGCAGCTCATAGACCTATAGAAATTATAACACCTATAGGACTATGCTTTTCTTTCAGAATGAAAAATGAAAATCATATTCGAACACACAACATATAATTCATTTATTGTTGTTAATATTGAAATAGAAGAATTTAATTACAACTAGAAGAACACAAACACGATATGAATCCTTGCTTTTATAATTGATTTCAGAATTCCCCTCGTTACAATATAACTGAGAAATACATCTTTTCTCACCGGAATAGAACTAATTTACAATGTTGTTCTTCTGCATATTACACCATATTTTATCATTATAGTTATTTGTGGTTGTCTCATTCACTTCAAATTGGCATGATAGAAACCTTCCTTTCTTCTATCTTGAATCGACCCTAACATCTTTCTTCCTCCTCTTTTTATATTCTTTCTGTCAGTTTATTGGTTTCCCCTTTCGTCGGGAATATGAATAGTCATGATTGTTTGTTTCCCAGCCATTTTCCAATTCAATTTTGTCTCCTCTTCCACTTAGGAATTAATATTCATGAGTTGCATGGACTAAATTTGGAATCAAAACGTTGTGTAGCAGCATAAAAATTCCAACACAAATCCTATAGCGTGGAGTTGTAGCATAAGAGTTGCATCTAGTTGCAACACCAATCTTGTAGAATGGAGTTGTAGCATAGGAGTTGTAGCGATTTACAACACCAATCTTGTAGCGTTGAGTTGTAGCATAGGAGTTACAGTGAGTCGTTGTAACATCCCTCTCTTGCGCGCAATGAGTAGACTTATTCTTTGAGGACACTTGCGTGCAAGTGATCTGGGTCATTATACTATTGGTTGTTTTGATTATGATTATGAGACCTTGTGGATTTGATGTTATGTTATTTCTGTTGTATTTACATCGATAGGTGCTATTGACTAGGTTCTCCTGAGTGTGCAAGACTCTGGGCATTGAGGACGTTGAGGCATCGATGAAACTCTATGGACTCTGGATCGAGTCACGGAGCGGACTTTTAGGGTTTGAATGTTGTTGATGTAACATATGTACATACGATTAGATGTTATGATGTTGATTATTATTGCTGACATGATTCATTTACGGATGCAAGTTGATGATAGCTTGACGACCAAACTCACATATGAAGTAGAGGGGTCATGCATGATAGCCAAAGACAATGATTGAGAGGTGTGGCAACATCCCTACCACAACCTACTAGCACTCCTTTCATGGTTCGAACTGTAGGTTAACAATTACCTAGTTTGAGAGACCCGTGATGCCGTGAGGGCAGACTGTGACAGTCACTCATGATGATTCTAACGGGCACACAATAAGGTAGGGTCCTTATTCCTTAGAGGACCTTAGTCTCCCACAAGATCACCTGATAGAGTATTGACTCTAGGGGTATGACATCTACCAAATTCAGTTAAGAGGCGATTTAATTTCCATGAGCTTAAGAGATTCTATGGTGATTTAATTTCCATGAGCTTTCCTTGAACATGTGTTTCTACGGTGATTGTAACAAATTTTTGGTAAAATCATAATTGGTAATTGTAATATTCTTGTTGCTTGATTCATCCTGTAAGAAACCTTGATACCCACAGTGTATTTTATATCTGTGTTACTATCTAATTGAGCATGGCCAGAATGATCCCCAGACTCAAAACATTGTGTGCGCTTTTGTATCTCCTGCCTGTCTTGTCTTTATACCTTGTTTTCATTTTATTTATTTATTTTTTTCTCCACGGAGAAGATCTGGATGCAGATTTTTTTTATATTTCGTTCCTTTATCCTTAAGTTATTAGTCTGTTCCTGAGCAGTCATCCAAAAGCCAAATCGACTGTCTTTCACTCCGGTGTGAAATATTTAGATTCAAATGCCTTGCTTTCCTATACATGGATAATAAGTGTAGGATCATTTCTTTGCCCCACAAGGAATTATCTCATGGGCGTTTATTCCCTCCTTATCCTCTGTGAATATTGTGATTGATTCTCTGCAACTCATGCTTCGACACAATGATTTTGGGGATGTCTCTCTAGTTCACCAAACGTTTTATCTCCTCTGTGACTCGCATCTGCGTTTCATTTATGTATTTTTTTCACTGCGTGATGACAACATTGTTAATTACTGTTTTTTTATTTACTGCTTGATTGTTGTGTTTTTATTATTGTTCTTCCTTATTTATGGTGTTTTCTCCTCATAAACGCTCTGTGCATTTACTTCCATGAGCTGCCCAAGTTGGGGAATTTTCTACTTGCCTTTTTACCTCTCGTGTACAACGAGCTATTGCTTATTTTTTCCTGGCAAGTTTACTTCTTATGAAACATTTCTACCTTGTCCTTTTAGGTTTACACCCATAAATTTCATTTTACACCATCACCAATAGATCTTCCCTCATCAAATTGTTCGGGACCCCTCTACGTTTGTCGTTGTCTTTTCTCAGTGATTTTTCTGGCGCATCCTTGCGTCCCATGGTGGCGATTCCAGCGAGGTGAAACCCCAGAAGATCTTCCTGAAACTCTGCATTCCCACTTACTTACCTAGTTCACAGAAGCCAACAACGAAGTGAAACAATGGCCTTCCCTTTACGTTTAAAAATTAACGAGTGGGTATGTGAACGAGAGCTGGCGAAAATATTTTGTTTGGGTATGACGTGGGACTGATTTTTGGCATTGACATTACCGTCGGTTAAACCTTAATTCTAGATTTTACTTTGATGCTTAGAACACAACTTTTTTTCTCTGAACGAGATTATTGGATTATAATGATGTATGTTATCGCTGAACGACATTATTTGATTTTATGATGTATGTTATCTCAAAACGAGATTATTGGATTTTTATCTCTAAACGAGATTGTTGGATCATACCCTTGTCAACATCTTTGTAGATGACCATGCAGATTATGGTAGTGTGAACATTTATTTTTATTTTTATTTGATTTGATTCATGTATATGTTTTTCCACTCCAATTTCTAGCCAAACGCATTTAACAACAGTATGTTAGGTTCAACACTGCATGGCACTGCCAGTTTTAGTAGTCACCCTGTTGAGTGGAACGAGTTGGTAATGACATGACTTGATAGGAGGTTGGCAACGATTATTAAGGCATACTTTTAAGGAAGGAAATGTTAATCAATGTCGGTGGCGGTTTCCATTCTTTAGGCTGCCCCTTTTCTGAGTAAATGGTGGTGTGGATGATTTATATATCAAACATTGCTTTAATCAATGATGCGTGATCACAACTATGGATAAACCAACCATCTTACTCCTTTTTTTTTATTTGGGAATTTAATAAGTTATATAGCAGTTCATTGGCAACAACAATTATTAATTAATAGTTCTACATGGTTCCAGTTTCAGTTGTGATGTGTCTGTTCTTTATGAATTTATTTTGACTATAAAAATCATCATGTGTAATACATTAATTGCTTTTGCGCTGAATAATGGTTAAATGGTTTAATAATTTAATTGTTAAATTGATTAATGGATTAATAGTTATTAGTTTAGCGGTTAAATGATGGGTATGATAATTAACTCATGATAGCTTGAACGATTCCCTTTTTACAACAGTTAAATAATCCCCTTTTGATTATGGCTTTAGTTTAATCATGGTTATGGAAGTAGTTAGATTAACTGTTTTTCTTTAGTGTTTGTTAATTGGGATCAATGTGATTATTTCTTACAATAGTTTTAATTTCCCTTGTAGAAGGGAACTAGGTAAGGACATGTTGAATTCATTAATGTTAGCATTGGTACCCTTTTTGATAATTTATAATTATTAATTATAGTTGCGTGTTCTTCATAATGTTAAGAGGTTGTCTTGGAGACAAGAAGGCGGGGAAGCATGGGTTATTGTTAAAATATCGGTGTATCGTTATGGGTTTATTTAGATGAAGTATGATACAATGTGCTAGCCAAGAAGGCAAGGAAGCATGGGTTATTGTTAAAATATTGGTGTATCATTATGGCTTTATTTAAATGAAGTATGATACAATGTGCTAGCATAGTTTTTATGATGGTAATATAGTATGAGGCACATTTAGTTTGTTGCCAAAAAATTTTCACCCTGTCTTATTTGTAGTCACATTGCACCCATTAGCTAGATGGATTTCCATGCTCTCATGTGGTTTCGTTTAGTGCATTTCAATGAAAGTTGGATTTCGGAAAGGTTGGATTTTATGTTTGGTTGAAGGTTAGAAGGGTTCTTGTTTCACACGTTGAGCGATAAGTGCATATGATGCCTAGATGTGGTCATGTTCTTCCCATTGAGGGTGTTGTGTTATCTTAATTGATGTTTGTACTTGTTTTTGTAACATTTTGTGATTATCTCTCGCTCCTCGGGGAGGTTTTAGTTACTAGTCATCGAAGGTGTGGTGTTGGTCTTGATCGTTGTTGTCTTTAGCTTAGTAAGCGTGATCTTGCATGTGTCGGGTAGGATGTAGACACCTCCTTGTTCCTCAAAACATTCTCCATCCTTGAGACCTTAAATGGTAAAAATTGATGGGAACTTGGGCTCGATCGTTGCTTATGTGTCCTGGAGGTCCTAACCATGTAGTGTAGGACGGGCGGGTAGTCATTTTATTTTCCGTATGATTGATTGTCATATGATGCTTCCAGTTGCTTGATGTGCTAGTATGCTAGGTTGTCAGGTTGTCTGTTGCCTAAATTGTGTGAGTTGTGTTCGTCATCGAGTTTTTGATTGGTTGTTTTCGTTGTTACTTCTTGTTTTAAAAAATGTGCAAAAAACAATTGCACTTGTTATGTGTCACATGCTGTCGTAATGACGGGGGTCGTTAAATATGGTATCAGAGGAGGTTCGACCCATGAGTTGGGATCACTACGGCTTTCATTGATTCGATAATTGATTATTGTGTCGCTAATTAAATTGATTTGTATTCGTGTAGATAATCATGGTTAGAGGACGCCGCAGAGGGAGACGACGGGGTTCTAGGGGAGGAGGCATGAAGCCCCCGGTAGCGTCTACGCCTGAGGGGTCTAACCCCCAGGGAGACGAATAGGTTGTCGAGCAGGAACAAATCGTTGTGGGTGATGTGGCTGGGATGATGAGGTCCTTTCAGCAGATGTATGAGGCACTGATTAGCCGTTTGGATAGAGATGAGACTAGGGCATTGACACCCCTTGAGGGTCCACCACATGCTCTAGTTGGTGCTCGTAGGATTCACTGTGAACTCGAGAAGGTAACATTTCTTGAGTTATTTGGTGCTCCGGATAGTGCAACCATCGAGGCATGGTTGGAGAATATGGAGATGTGCTTTGCAATTCATGAATATACCTCCAACATGAAGGTATGCATGACAGTCTTTCAGTTGAAGAGGAGTGCTCTTCAATGGTGGAAAATTCTCTTGCCACAATTGAACATGGCCATCGAAGACGTGTCATGGGAACTGTTCGAGCAATGGTTCCAAGAGAGGTATCTTTCTGAGGAGTTCATTAAGCGTCAACTCAACGAGTTCAACGCCTTGCGATAGGGCGGTCATACGGTGCCCGAGTATGAGGCTTGTTTTATGGAGCTTCTTCGGTATGCTCCACACCTGAATACTGAGAAAATTAAGGTCGACAATTTTTTGTTTGGTCGTAATGTCAACATTCATGCAAAGGTTAGGATTATGATGCCTCAAACCTTTCATGATGTTGTTCATAGGGCCTCCATAGCAGAGGAGGAGCTTATTAGCAGGGTTCATAGGAGGATTCCAACAAGACCAGTGGGACAGGCGTCATCTGGTGTGCTCCAGCATCAGACACTAGCTAGACATTCACCAAGATATCGTGGATTCCATAGAGGATCCACTTTCACTACACCTTGGCAATCAACGCCTCAACAACAGACTCCTTACCAAGTACCATAGCACCAACAACAGTGTCGCCTGCAACAACAGTATTTTAGGCCTATTCAGCAGAAAAATGAGGGTTCCAGGCCAATGGGTCGTCAGCTTCTACTTCAGGTACCAGAATTATTGGACCGAAGAAAGGGTGTTGGACATGTGGGGAGCCACATTACCAGTGTGACTTCCCAGTGAAGAGGACCAGAGCATATGGATCAACCGGACCCACTACTGTGGGAGATTTGGGCAAGGCCCATCAGATTCATGTAGTGGTGATTAACCGTCAGGAAGAGCACCAGTTGACCATGCTCGAGATGTCAGGTACCTTCAATGACAAGACCCTTAGTATTTTTATAGATCTAGGTGCTACCGAGAGTTTTATTTCTGGTGCAGTGCTAAAAAGAATTAAGGTAAAGGCAGTCGAATAGGATGAGATTAGATTTGTAGAAATGGATTTGGGAGCCAAACAGAAGGTTGGAGGGAAGGTTACGGGTTGTATCCTTAACCTAGGAGATTTTGTCACCAGGGCCAACCTGTACGTCACAATCTTAGGATCTTATGACGTCATGATTGATATGGACTGGTTGGAATCGCATGAGTCAATACTCAACTGTAAGATGAAATGGTTGAGCTTGGTCTATGATGAGGGACAAAGATGCGTGATTGTAGGTCAGAACCATGGAGTTTCCCTAAGGTTCATCTCTTCCTTGCATCTATGGAAGAGCATGCACAAGAGATGTAAGCTTTATGTGATCATTGTGTTAAATGAGTAGGGCATAACAGAAGGTCTAGAAAACCTTCTGGTGGTGCGAGCATTTGTGGATGTCTTCCTTGAGGAGTTACCTGGGCTTTCATCAGAGAGGGAGTTGGATTTTTCCATCGACCTAAAACCAAGAACTAAACCAATAGCAAGAATTCCTTATCGGATGTCAACCCCGGAGTTATAGGAGTTGAAAATGAAACTGAAGGAGTTGTTGGACCTAGGACTTATACATCCAAGTGTGTCACCCTGGGGTGTGCCTGTTATCTTCATACAAATGAAGTATGGGTTGTGGAGACTCTACATTGAATATCGTCAATTGAATAAGGCAACGATCAAGAATCAGTATCTGTTTCCAAGGATTGATGATCTGTTTGATCAGATGAAAGGCGCGAAGGTGTTTTCAAAGATCGAATTGAGAGCAGGGTATCACCAGTTACAGATCAAAGATGACGACATCCCTAGGACTGCTTTTAAGATGAATTTTGGACATTACGTGTTTACTATTTTACCATTTGGACCGACGAATGCCCCAGGGGTATTTATGAGTTTGATGAACAGGGTGTTCTGCGAATACTTGGACAAGTGTGTCCAAGTATTCATTGACGATATTTTTATTTACTCTCAGATGATGGAGGAGCACAAGAGAACTGTGTCTACGAGAGAACACATTGTTTGGGAAATTGTCCAAATGCGCATTTTATCAATCAAAGATTCATTACTTAGGGCATGTCATCTTCGATGAAGGTATTGCTATGGATCCAACAAAGGTAGAGGATATTATGGAATGGTATGTGTTGATGAATGTCTTGAAAGTGCATAGCTTCATGGGTTTAGCAGGATACTATTGATGGTTCATCGAGGGTTTTTCTAAGATAGAAAATCCGATCACGAAATTACAGAAGAAGGACAAGAAGTTTGTTTGGACCAAGAAATGCGTGGAGGCATTTTGGAGGCTCAAGGAGTTGTTGACGACAACATCGATACTAAAGGTCCCTGACATGGACACAAACTTCTTGGTATGCACTAACACATCCAAGGAAGGTTTAGGAAGAGTCTTGATGCAAGATGATCGAGTGATCGCTTACATCTCGAGAAATTTGATAAGGCACGAGGAGAACTATGCGATGCATGATTTAGAGTTGTTAGCCATTGTTTATGCCTTAAGATTTTGGAGAAACTACCTTCTTGGATGAAAATTCAAACTAAAAATGGACCGCTGTGGACTACAACACATCTTTACGCAAAGCGACTTGAACGCACGACAATGACGTTGGTCGAAATTGCTTAGCGAGTATGATTTAGAGATTACTTACACAAAAGGAACAGTGAACAGAGGGGTGGATGCGTTGAGTCGGAGACCATGCATCGTTTTGGTGATGCTTCTTCAGACGAATCTACGTGAAAATATCATAACTTTACAACGCAATGATGACTAGAACAAAGAGGTTAAGAATTTTATCGGACAAAACACAATGATGGTACCAAAATTTGATGGATTTATAGTGGACAATGACGGATTATTGAGATTTAAAATTCAAATTTACATACCACCTAATGACGAGTTGAGGATTTTGATCCTAAACAAGGCTCACAGAGCAGTGTACATGGCTCACCCAGGAGTCACGAAGATGAGGGCAAACCTTAAACCCTTATTCTTTTGGAAAGGAATGAAGGAGGACATAATCAACTGTGTCGCAATATGTCTAGAATGTCAACAAGTGAAGGTTAAACATACACATTCAGCAGAATTATTACATCCACATGCTATTCCAAAATCAAAACGGGAGGTCATTTTGATGGATTTCATTGTTGGATTGCCACTAACGACAAGGAGACATGACTTGATTTTTGTGGTAGTCGACACTCTGACAAAGAGTGCTCATTTTATTCCTATGTGTATGATGTATCAGGCACCCGATATAGCTAGATTTTTCATCAGTGATATTGTGAGGCTGCATGGTGTGCCTAAGAAGATTATATCCGATAGAGGATCGATGTTTACAGGACGATTTTGGACTAGTTTTCAAGAGGCCTTGGGAACCCAAGTTAACTTTAGTACTGCGTATCACCTGGAAACAGACGGGAAGATCGAGCGAACAAACCAAATCGTGAAGAATATGTTTCATATGTACGTGATGGACCAACAAAATCATTGGGAATAATTCTTGCCACTGGCAGAATTTTCATATAACAACAGTTATCAAAGCACCATTAAGATAACGCCTTTCGAGTTTATTTACAGGAAACCATTTCAGACACCTTTGAGTTGGAATCGTCTTGAGGATAGGGTATTGGTGGGACCTGAAGTGATCCAAGAAATGGAAGACCAAATGAAAACAATAAGACAAAGAATCAATGAAGCGTAGAATCAACAAAAGAGCTATGTCGATGCGCATCATGTCGACTGTAGTTATGAAGTTGGTGATCGAACCTTCTTGCAGGTGAAACCGCATATGAGTTATATCAAGTTTGGAAATGCTTCTAAACTCTCTCCTAGGTTCATGGTACCCTTCGATATTGTGGAAAGGAAGGGGCCCATGGCCTATCAACTAGCCTTGCCTGATTCTTTGAGGTGTATGCATGATGTTTTCCACGTATATGTTTTGAGACATTATGTTAGTGATCCTACACATGTATTGACATGAGTTACTTGTAAGTATTGGACGAGGATGATCTCACGATGGAGCCAATATGAATCCTGTACCATCACATTCGACGACTACGAAGTCTAACAGTAGATCAGGTCAAGGTCTAGTGGGACAACTATAGTCCAGACTCGACGACCTGGGAGGACGCATATGATATGCGTCAGCTGTTCCCATTTTTGTTTGTTAGTTAGACATATGATATTGTGATACACTTTATTTCGACAATTACATACTATGAAACTTTGGGACGAAGTTTAAAACAAGAGGGAGTGTATGTAACATCCCTCTCTTGCATGCACTGAGCGGACTTATTCTTTGAGGACACTTGCGTGCAAGTGATCTGAGTCATTATACTATTGGTTGTTTTGATTATGATTATGAGACCTTATAGATTTGATGTTATTTAATTTTTTTGTATTTACATCGACAAGTGCTATTGACTAGGTTCTCCTGAGTGTGCAAGACTCTAGATGTTGAGGATGTCGAGGCATCGATGAAACTCTATGGACTCTGGATCGAGTTAGGGAATCCACTGTTAGGGTTTGTTTAATACCCCTCGTCCTAAACCAAATGTAAATATAATCCAAGTATATTTAAGCTAGTGATATTTTTAGACATCATTTTGTAATACACCTTTCATGGCATGGTGCACGCATATACTGCGCAGTAAAGAGATGTAATGTACACATTTCAGAATACCACATACAATAACTAATGTGCGCACAACCTTAAAGACAGAGGATATAGCTCGCAGTAAATAAGTGTGTGCAATATTAAGGTCAATGAACCTCTGTGTATATAATATGCATTATAGGCTGGTGAGCCAGTATTATAAGCCGTAATGCTTATGTCTTGGAATTAGGCCAATGCGTCTAGATGTTAAAGGGCCAATGCGCCTCCTTTGTACATGAACTCATGATTAATATAAAATACATCACTGCGTGTAGACCGACCATGATAAAGATATGGGGGACTGAACTTCACCAATTAGGGAAAGGGAGGGCCAAAAGTCAAGGAATATTATATTAATATTTACCAAAACATAAAGTATGGCTAATTTTATCCTAAGTTCCAAAGTTGGGGACAAGTGGACAAAATTAACTTTCGATATGACAAGTGTCAAGTTGGGGACACGCATTCATATCATGGGGAAACTTTGTTGAGGGCCTCTCTCTCTCATGGGGGGAATAGCTTACGAATAGAGGGGGGGGGAGGGTTAAAAAACCATTAGGCGGACCATCATTTGACAGAGATTTCACACTGATCCCAAAAACACACTCATTTATCCAGACAATGACTCTATGACCATTTTCACTCACACATTCCGTTATCTTTGAGACAACCATTCCACCTTCCGAAACATGGTTCCCCGTCCCTTTTGGTTGGTGTACCTGGTTAGCTTGGAGCGGTATTGAAGAAGCGGGTTGTCAAGCCCGTGAGAAGTTCTATGGGTGAGAGAATTGCTAGGGATTGATTTCCATTGGTGCTAAACTGCAGCTACAATGCTTTGAGACTTTCGGTCTGACCTGTTGTTGAAGCCCTGGAAGGGAAGTGGGGTAGCTGAGGGACTGTTGAGTAGATAAGGGGCACACTTCCTTGGGTGGGATAGGCATGTGTAAAATGAGAGGTTGTAGGCTATTAGTTGAGTGAGCAACTGAGACAGAGTCTTTCCTCTTGTCCATGAGCCTTAGCCTGGATAGGAATTCCTTTACCCTGGGTGGAGTTCAATCCCAACTCGGGGGTGATTCACTATTGAGAGTGATGAACAATGTAATCTATGGCTGGGAGCTTCATGGATGGCCTGTAAGCAGTTGGTGACAGTCTGTCTAGGATAAGTACCAATTTTATGAAATATGGATATGTTGTTTTTTATTTGCATGCCCATGCTACAATTTTATCATATATGTGACTATGAATGCTTGTGTTCTCATGGGTAATTTTCTGTAAATGATGCATATCGGTAATTAATGTTATTTTAATATAAAATTCATATGTTACAGAAAGTAATTGTTGTGTATGTTTAGATGTAAATCTTCTGCAAGCATGTTGTATGTATATGTTTTAGTTGCATGCAGTCTAAAAAGTAAATTTAGGTGGCATTGCTTAGTTGACTATTGGGTATGCTATTGTATGTTTTGTAGTATGGGAATGAAAGTGTTCCCTAGAGTAGCATGTTCCTAGCCTTATGGCTGGGAATGTTACCGACTGGTGTCAGAGCATGAGTGGTTTCTCTGGAGTAGCGTACCCCGACCTCAGGATGGTTGGGTGGATCGTTATAGAATGGTATCAGAGCCTCAGTTCAACACTAAGATTGGATGGACCAGAAGGGTGCAATTGAAGTGAATATTTACAGAAACATAACTTTGAAGTGACCAGAATTAGAGTCATAAAATTTCCTTGGAAAAGGTTGGCATACTGGCGCGCGTGGTAAATTTGGTACCGTGCAGGAAACCGTGGTGTGCCCGTGTGCGCTGAAAATTGTAGCACCATGCAGAAGATTATTATATGTAGATGCACATGCTGAAATTAGCCTTGCATGGTAAGCACAAAAATAATAAGGTGCCCATGGGGTGCGCAAGTATTGCTTAACGTGAGGAGTTTTGTTGGTACGCGCATAAGTATGAGTATAAGTTGTTTCGTGACGGTGCATTCAGTAGTATGCACAGATATTTGAGCACGAAGGAGTATGTTAAACTTGACATGGTGCATGCATAGGAAGAAAATGCATGTTGAATATCGGTGCACTGTATCAAAACTGTGCGTAGTGGATATTGACGCACAACGCCAGAATAGTGCGCGTAAGTAGTTGGTACGACGAAGAAGAAATGCACAGTAGATTTAGGTGCGCGGAGAAGCGTTTACCTTGTAATATTGCTATGCATGATAATATGAATGAACAATTCAAGTTAATGCGTGCGAAGTTGCTTGGAAGGTAAGGAGCCCGAGTTTAAATTTCATAATAATAAAAGAAACATAAACACATAACTGCATTGAAGAATTAATTAAAAAGAATTCCGAATTTTAATTTCTTCCGATTTAGACAGATAAAAATAAAATATAAGATTACAAGAAAAACTTATTATGAAAGAAAACAAGGGTCATAACATCACCAGATAGAAATTGTAATAAAACAATATAAAATCCATTTATGTATTTATATAATCATATTAATCACAAAATTACAAAAGGGTGATGACAACAGTTAGCCTGTTGTAAAAAAGGGTCGTTGAAGAACATGCCTATCATATCTTGTACTCTTTAACTCCAATACCGGCTGTTCAAAATTCCCTGAGACATTCTTATCTTAGTTGAAGACTTACTTCAACTTAGCGATCTCCACCTTTAAATAGGAGTCTAACCAGACCGGTTGATTTTATCCAACACTTTCGGCCACTTCAACCACAGATTCCTCCTTATGCCACTTACTCCTTTTCTTCTTGGCGGCTGGCCTGTTGATGACTAAATATTTTATAATGGGATTCATTCTGACCTCCAATCGCGAGTCTATAACCGTCTTTGTGTGGAACTTAGTTTCTAGAAGGTGTGCGAGGACCCTTTCCTCCTTATTTGCAGGAAATCCTAGCATGTTGCTCGAATAACCAGTCTCACTCGACTTAGCTTTGTCCATGTATCTTAGGTTGGGGATACCAAAATGTGTCTTTACAAAGAGCAGGAAGTCGAGCAGCTGAATATTACTATGGTTATGGATATGCAGATATCTTCATACTTGGGGAGTGGTAATTATGGAGCTCCATTTATGAAGCATAGACATATTACGTACAAAGAGCATTGGGTTGCCATGCTTGGCCAATCCATTTCGAATGATTAACTCTTGAGTTCATTACATGGTGGAATTCAACTGACGTCACATGGATCCGAAGTATCGAACGAATGGAGCAGGGTGATCTCACTAGCCACCGCCCACTCCATGAGTGGTGGATTTGACATGATTGAGACACGTAACACTGCGTCCTGGCGAAAGTGGTTTCGACAAAACCACCTTCTTGCACAAGTGTATCTCGGAAGGAACTGCGCATTAGTGTTCTCGAGACTTGGTTCTTATCTAGAATTGTCATGGTGATAACACCAGGAAACCGGGAGTTATAATGATGATGTGAATGTTGAATCAAAATGGTGCATATTCTCATGAATTGTTGATTTGTTAATCTGATTATTTTCGATGGTTGCACGTTTTGTAGAATTAACAACAACTCGGTCAGGTCAAACCAATGTAGAGTCCATAGGAATGGAAGAGGCATAGGAGAATTATAGTCACCCAAAGAAGAGAAGAGGGATGGATTTCCATTTGGGCATGGAAGGAACGAACTCCAACGGACATGGAGAAGAAAGGAATGAAGATATGAATATGGCCGAGACCATTAAGAATTTGCAGAAGGATGTCCAAAGACATCAAGCTGATAATGAAATGCTTATGAAATCCAAAGAGAAGCAGGATGACTTCAACATGAAACTATCGGAAGGTTTGAAAAGAATAGAGAAGAAATTGGATAAGGAGAGTGACTCAAATAGATTTGAGAGTCACAAATATTCAGAGGAGAAGAGAGAAGTAAAAAGTCCTAGTAGACATCACCATCATCCCCATAGGAATTCCCATAAGAGAGTAGGCAACATCTCAAATCTATCCCCTTCCAGAAGGTATAAGAGATCTGGGGTGGATGAGCTGCGAGGAGAAATGAACAAAATCAAACCTCCTACATTTGATGGTGAGCACAAGAAGGATGAAGATGTTGAAACATGTTTTCTAGGCATGAGGAAGTATTTTCAATTACATAATCATTCTTCTTATGCTGAAGGTAGAATCACTATATATCAACTCAAAGGAAAGGCCTCCATGTGGCAGGATCAACTTGTGTACGTACAACACATTGTAGAGAAAAGTGTTACTTGGAGAGAATTCAAGAAGAATTTTGAGAAGAAGTACTTGACCAAGAGATACTATGACAAGAAAATGAAAGAGTTCTTTGAACTTAAGCTTGGAAGTATGACCATAGATGAATATGAGAGAAGGTTTATGGAATTGTTGAAGTATGTCTCTTTCATTAAGGATGAGACAATCAAGATTCAACAGTACTTAAGTGGATTTCCATCGTTCATCAATGACAAAATACAGTATGATGATCCCAAGACATTAGAAGAGACAATAAGAAGAGATAAATGCTTATATGACCAGTTGAAAGCAAGGCTAGTTTTCCAAAAGGCTTGGGAAGACAATAAGAAATTCAAGATGGATCAGAGGAAGAAGGGAGCTAAGCCACCATTCTTCAGAAATAATCCACAATGGCAACAAACGCATAAGGAAACTAGAGTGATTGACACGGGGAGTCAAGGGCCAAGACAACCACCTATGCAATGTTGGGGTTGTAAAGGAGACCACAGGTTCAAAGATTGTCCTCACAGAGGCGAAAAATGTAGGACTGTTCAAAATGTACAATGAGCCGAGAGAGTAGAGGACATGGGAAGAAATGTGCCAATGATTTATGCATCCCTGGATAATAAGAAAGCATAGTATCAGTCCCACATGATTGAAGTGGAAGGTATGATCAACAACCAAACCCTTGCTATTTTAATTGATTCAGGAGCTAGACATAGTTATATAGACTCTAAGATGGTGTAAATTTTTCAATTACCAAGAAGAAAGCAAGGGAAATCTTGGTTGGTGAAACTGGCTACAAGAGCTAGGAGAAAAGTTAATGAGATGGTTAAGTCTTGCCTCACAGACATGAATGGACTATATACCAAGGCATATTTGAACATCTTACCCTTAGGTTCCTATGACTATTTAATTGGGATGGATTGGTTGGACCCACACCATGCTCTATTGGATTGTCATAACAAAGAATTCACTTGCTTGGATGAAGAAGGGAACCAAATGAAAGTGCAGGGAATTCCCAGGGCAGTAACTGTTAGATAAATTTCAGCATTGCAACTGAAGAAATGTAATAGAAGAGGATGTCAAATATTTTCAGCTCATATGGAGGAGAAACCTAAGGACAACGTAACAAATTGGGAGGATTATGCAGTCCTGAAAGAGTTTGAATATGTATTCAAGGAAGTACCAGGACTACCCCCAAGGAGGGACATTGATTTCTCTATAGATTTGATGTCTGGAGCAGCGCCAGTGTCAAAGACTCCTTACAGAATGAGTACACCAGAATTGAAGGAGTTGCAAATGTAGCTTAAAGAACTTATGAAGAAGGGTTATATATGCCCAAGTGTATCACCTTGGGGTGCCCCAGTCTTGTTTGTGAAAAAGAAATATGGAACGTTAAGATTGTGCATTGAGTTCAAACAATTGAATAAAGTGATTTTTAAGAAAAAATATCCTCTACCAAGGATTGATGACCTCTTCGATCAATTGAAGGATGCAAGGATATTTTAAAAGATAGATCTTAGATCATGATACCTTCAAGTAAGAATTAAAGAAGAAGATATTAGCAATATTGCCTTCAGGACAAGGTATGGTCATTATGATTTCACATTGGTACCATTTGGATTGTCAAATGCACCAGTTGTTTTCATGTGCTTAATGAATGGTGTTTTCTGAGAGTATTTGGACAAGTTTGTCATTGCCTTTTTGGATGACATTCTTATATATTCCAAGTCAGAGGAAGAGCATGAACATCATTTGAGGATGGTTTTGCAAGTATTAAGGGAACATTAGTTGGATGCCAAATTGAGTAAGTGCTCATTTTATCAGAAACAAATTCATTACTTGGGACATATCATCTCAAAAGATGGGATAGCAGTGGACCCTGAGAAGGTAGAATCCATTAGAGAATGGTCAACACCAAATAATGTGAGAGAGGTTAGATATTTCATGGGCCTTGCAGGATACTACAGGAGATTCATTGGAGGATTCTTGAAGATAGCACACCCAATCACTTCCTTGCAAAGGAAAGGTATGAAATTTCAATGGAAGACGAGCCGTGAAAGGAGTTTCCAACATTTGAAACAATTATTGACAAGTTCTCCAATACTAAGGATCGCAGACCCAAATGAGGATTTAATTGTATGCACAAATGCATGTAATGAAGGAATGGGTGGAGTCCTTAGTCAAGATGGATTTGTGATATGTTATGAATCAAGGAAGTTGAAGGAGCATGAAAGAAACCATGCCACTCATGATTTGGAGTTGGCAGCCATAGTGCATGCCCTGAGGAAATGGAGAGACTACCTCATGGGAAAGAGGTTTGAGTTAAGAACAAACCATAATGGTTTGAAATATTTATTTGACCAGCCAGATCTAAATTCTAGACAAAGCAGATGGTTAGAATTTCTAAGTGAATATAACTTTGATATAAATCATATCAAAGGGAAAGAAAATAAAGTGGTTGATGCACTCAACAGGAGGGTGCATGAGCTTCATGCTACAACCATCATCATGTATCAGATTGATGTTAAAAGAAAAATTCTAGAATACAGAGAATTGATAGCAAAACTACAGATCTGCAGTATAGATAATTGATAGAAAAACTACAACAAGGTAAGACACCACAGAAGATGGAATAGATGGAATATTGCTGCACAAGAAAAGAATTTGTGTACCAAATGTCCAGGACTTGAAACGTATAATTTTGCATGAGATGCATAATGCTTCTTAAGCAGGGCACCCTAGATATCATAAAATCGTAACAACGGTCAAGAGACAATACTTTTGGCCAGGTATGAAGAGAGAAATTGCAGAATACATCACTCAGTGTATGAAATGCCAGAAAGTTAAAACAGAGCATAGGTACCTAGCAGGATTGCCGCAACCTTTGCCCATTCCTGAATGGAAGTGGGAAGTGGTGACAATGGATTTTATTACGGGATTTCCTAGAACAAGAAAGATGCATGATTTGATTATGGTAGTGGTGGATGGGCTTACAAAAACTGCCCATTTTATTCCACTAAAAACTACTCACAAAGCAACAGATGTTGTTGATATTTTCATGAAGGAAGTAGCATGATTGCACGGAATTCCTAAAACGATTATGTCTGACAGAGACCCGAAACTCACCTTGAATTTCTGGACAGGATTGTTCAAAGGATTCAAAACGAATCTGAACATTAGTACATCTTACCATCCTGAGTCTGATGGATAGACAGAAAGAGTGAACAGGGTGATAGAAGATATGTTGAGAATGTATGTGATGGACAAACCATCAAAATGGGAAGACTACTTACATTTAGTAGAATTCTCTTATAACAATGGGTATCATGCATCATTGAAAATGATCCCATTTGAATCACTTTATGGCAGAAGGTGAAATACTCCAGTAAGCTGGGATAACCCCGCTGATAGAACAGTAGTCGGGCCAGAGTTGCTTAAGGAGATGGAGGACCAAATGTTAAAAATTAAGAAGAATTTGAAAGCTTCCCAAGACAGAGAGAAAAGTTATGATGATAAAAACAAAATCCATAGATAATTCAAAGTGGGTGATCATGTTTTCCTAAAAGTGAAAGCTAACAGAAGCTCCTTGAAGCAGGGAAGTTGTGCCAAGTTAGCAGCCAAATTTTGTGGACCATTTGAAATCCTAGAGAGGATTGGTCCAGTTTCTTATATGATTGCATTGTCTGCATCTATGTTTGTTCATAATTTCTTCCATGTATCATTGCTAAATAAATATATACTCGATGCTAATCATGTTATTGATTGGAATGTTATCCAAGTGGAGCAAGAAGGTGGTTTCCAATTGCATCTGGTGTGCATCCTGGATTGAAAAATCAAACAACTTTGGAATCAAGACATAAGTCTTGTAAAGGTCCAATTCACCTAGTACAAACCTAAAGACGCTACTTGGGAGCATGAGGGTGAAATGAGGACAAAATACCCGCATCGTTTTGAAGAATTTTGAGAATTTTTTTGTATATGGGCAGATGATGCACTGAGGACAGTGCATAAATAGGGGGAGGGGATTGTAATACCCCTTGGCTGAACCCAAATGTAAATATAATCCAAGTATATTTAAGCTAGTGATTTTTTTAGACATCATTTTGTAATACACCTTTCATGGCATGGTGCGCACATATACCGCATAGTAAAGGGATGTAATGTACACAATTCAGAATACCGCGCGTAGTAACTAATGTGTGTGCAACCTTAAAGACAGAGGATACAATGTGCAATAACTAAGTGTGCGCAATATTAAGGTCAGTGAACCTCTATGTATATAATATGCATTATAGTTTGGTAGGCCAATATTATAAGCCAGAATGCTTATGTCTTGGAATTAGGCCAACGCCCCTAGATGTTAAAGGGAGAATGCGCCTACTTTGTACATGAACTCATGATTAATATAAAATACATCACTGTGCACATACCGTCCACGATAAAGAGATGGGGGAATGAACTTCACCAGTTATGGAAAGGGAGGGCCAAAAGTCAAGGAATATTATATTAATATTTCCCAAAACATAAAGTATGGATAATTTTATCCTAAGTTCCAAAGTTGGGGACAAGTGGACAAAAGTAACTTCCGATATGACAAGTTTCAATTTGGGGACATGAATTCATATTGCGGGGGAACTTATCTAAGGGCCTCTCTCTCTCACAGGGGGAATAGATTAGGAACAGAAGGGGGGGGGGAGGGAAAAAAAACCATCAGGTGGACCATCGTTTGATAAAGAGTTCAAAGTGATCCCAAAAACACACTCAGTTATCTAGTCAATAACTCCATGACCATTTTCACTCATACATTATGTTATCCTTGAGACAACCATTCCACCTTATGAAACCTATTTCCCCATCCCTTTTGGTTGGTGTACCTGGTTAGCTTGGAGAGGGATTGAAGAAGCGGGTTGTTAGGACCGTGAGTAGTTCTCTGGGCGAGAGAATTGTTGGGGATTGATTTTTGTTGGTACTAAAATACAGCTACAATGCTCTGAGACTTTCGATACGGCCTGTTGTTGAAGCCTTGGAAGGGAAGTGGGGTAGGCGAGGGACTCTTGAATAGAGAAGGGCCACACTTCCTTGGGTAGGATAGGCATGTGGGGAATGAGAGGCTGTAGGATGTTAGTTGAGTGAGAACCTAAGACAAATTATTTCATGTTGTCCATGAGCCTTATCCTGGATAGGAATCCCTTTACCCTGGGTTGAGTTCAGTCCCAGCTCAGGGGTGATTCACTATTGAGAGTGATGAATAGTGTAATCTATGGCTGGGATGTTCGTGGATGGTATGTAAGCAGTTGGTGACAGTATTTCTAAGATAAGTGCCAATTTTATGAAATATGGATATGTTGTTTATTATTTACATGCCCATGTTACGATTTTATCATATATATGACTATGAATGCTTGTGTGCTCATGGGTAATTTTCTATAAATGATGCATATTAGTAATTACTATTATTTTAATATAAAATTTGTATGTTATAGAAAGTAATTTATGTGTATGTTTATATGTAAAGCTTCTGCAAGCATGATGTATGTATATGTTTTAGTTGCATGCAGTCTAAAGAGTAAATTTAGGTGGCATTCCTTAGTTGACTACTGGGTATGCTAATGTATGTTCCACAGTATGGGAATGAAAGTGTTCCCTAGAGTAGCATGTTCCCGGCCTTATGGCTGGGAATGTTACCAACTGGCATCAGAGCATGAGTGGTTGCTCTGGAGTAGCGTATCTGGGCCTCAGGATGTTCAGGGGGATCATTACAGTTTGAATTTTTTTGGTGTGACATTTGTATACGATTAGATGTTATGATGTTTATTATTATTTCTGACATGATTTGTTGATGGGTGCAGGCTGACGATAGCTTGCCGAACAGACTCACATATGGAGTAGAGTGGTCACGAATGAAAACCAAAGACATTGATAGAGAGGTGTGGCAGCAGCCCTGCCACATCCTACTATAACTCTCTTCATGGCTTAAACTTTAGGTTAACGACTACCTCATTTGAGAGACCTTCGATTCCGTGAGGGTAGGCTCTAAAATTTGCTCACGATGATTCTAAGGGGAATGTAATAAGGCAATGTCCTTATTCCTTAGAGGCCCTTAGTCTCCCACAAGATCACCTGACGGAGTATTGACTCCAGGGGTTTGACATCTACCAAATTTAGTCAAGAGGCAAGTGGCACCCTTGGATCACGTAGTGCGTCTTAAATGGCACATCACAGGAATAAACTAGAAAGAGGTGAGTGGAACCCTTGGAGCATGTGGTGCATACTGAAGGGAACGTCGTGATTTTAACTATGGTAAGTTAATAAACATAATTCCTATAAAATTATGCCTCCTTAGGACCTAGTCGACCTTAAAATGAATGATGTGATAAGTAAAGTTTAATAAAAAATTTACCTTAAAAACTGTTGCCAAGCCTAGTGAATTGGAAAACCTAGGTCTGAGTAGAACCTTTGAACAAAAAAAAAACTAATTAGACATGTAACAATAAGGGGGTAAAGAAAATTCAAGCATTAATAATTAAAGTGGAAATTTTAATAAAGGTTTAATTAATAAAAGGGGTATTTGGATTTTTTTCTCTAAACCTACTAATTTTGAACTTAGTTATAAAAAGGGGAAACTTTAAGAAAAAGGGAAACTTAAAAGAATAGGGGAAACTTAAAAGAAATAGGGGAATGTCTAACTTAGTAAGGAATCTAGCCTATAGAACTTTCTATTTATGAACTCAACTAGGAATTAAGTAAGGCGTAATTCATTTAAGAATAGTAAGGGAATATTGGGACATCAAGGATTGTTTTTAGGAATGCTTTTAGGTGGGTGAGGGAAATAGAAAAATTTAATTAATTAATAAATTGATTTTCTATTGCAACTAGGGGATCGGACGACATGTGTACGAAGGAGATTTTTCCTAATTAAATAAATGAAAAGGGAATCTAATGAGGTTTTGGGAAACTAATAACTAAGAAAATCTATAAAAAGGATGGGGAGGAGGAGTATGGATCACATTTGGATTATGTAACGTTACACCGTCAAAATTTTATCTTCACTGAGTTTTCACTTGTGGGAGTTGGGATACCTAGCTCGGGTAACGAGTGGTAGCTTGACCTTGTGAGGTGATTTGGGTGCTAGAATTCTCTGGTATTGTGTGTGGCCCCTTTGCGGCTCGGGGGGCTCGGGGGGAAGAAGAGTACCCCTAGCTTTGGTTGGGAGGTACTGGTGAGGTCTCATCGATCGACAAGAGGGATCTTCATGGAGAAAATGCATGGGAAAACCTCTTCTCCTAGTCGTCGTCAGTAAAGGTACACTTGTTAATATTGTCACTTGTAATAAATTTTAATTTACACTTGTTTATTTTACTGTATTCAGATAATGATTTAATTTCCATGAGCTTTCCTTGAACATGTGTTTTTATGGTGATTGTAACAAATTTTTGGTAAAATCATAATTGGTAATTGTAATCTCCTTGTCGCTTGATTCATCATGTAAGAAACCTTACTACCCACAATGTCTTTTATTTCTGAGTTACTGTCTAATTGCAAGTGGCCAGAATGAGCCCCAGACTCAAAACATTGTCTGTGCTTTTGTATCTCATGTCTGTGCTTTATTTATACCTTGTTTGCATAATTATTTATTTATTTTGTTTCTCCACAGAGAAGATATGGATGCAGATTTGTGTTTTAGATTTCGTTCCTTTATCCCTAAGTTATTAGTCTGTGCTTGAGAAGTCGATCAGGAGCCAAATCGACTGTCTTTCACTCCGGTGTTAAATATTTAGATTCAAATTCCTTTCTTTCCTTTGCATGGATAATAAGTGTAGGATCATTTCTCTGCCCTACAACGAATTCTCTCCTGGGCGTTTATTCTCTCCTTAGCCTCTGTGAATATTGTGATTTATTCTCTGCAACTCATTCTTCCACATAATGATTTTGTGAATGTATATCCAATTCAACAACCATTTTATCTCCTATGTGAATCACATCTACGTTTCATTTCTGTATTTTTTTTTACCGCATGATGACAACGTTGTTAATTACTGTGTTTTTATTTACTGCTTGATCAATGCATTTTTATTACTGTGCTTCCTTATTTACCACGTTTTCTCCTCGGAAACGCTCTGTGCATTTCCTTCCATGAGCTTCCCAAGTTGGGGGATTTTCTACTTTCATTTTTACCTCTCGTTTACAACGAGCTATTCCTTATTTTTTCCCAACAAGATTACTTCTTATGCAACATTTCTACCTTGTTCTTTTAAGTTTATGCCTAGAAATTTCTTTTTAATCCATCCCCAACGAATATTCCCTCATCAAATTCTTCAGGACCCCTCTGCGTTTGTCCTTGTCTTTCCTCAATGATTTTGTTGGCGCGTCCTTGTGTCCCATGGTGGTGAATTCCAACGAGGTGAAACCCCAAACGATCCTCTTGGAACTCTACATTCCCACATATTTACCCAGTTCACGGAAGCCATCAACAAACAATGGCCTTCCCTTTACGTTTAAAAATTAATGGGTGGGTGTGTGAATGAGAGCTGGCGAAAAGCTTTAGTTTTGGTATGATGTGGGACTGATTTTTGGCATTGACATTACCGTCGGTTAAACCTTAATTCTATATTTTACTTTGATGGTTAGAACACATATTTTTTTTCTCTGAACGAGCATATTGGATTATAATGATGTATGTTATCGCTGAATGAGCTTATTGGATTTTATGATGTATGTTATCTTGAAATGAGATTATTGGATTTTTATCTCTGAAAGAGATTGTTGGATCATACCATTTTCAATAGCTCTGTAGATGACCATGCGGATTATGGTAGTGTGGCCATTTATTTTTATTTTTATTTTATTTTATTCCTCTATATGTTTTTCCACTCCAATTTCTAGCCAAACGCATTTAACAACAGTATGTTCAGTTCAACAATGTCTGGCACTGCCAGTTTTAGTAGTCTCCCTGTTGAGTGGAACAAGTTCGTAACGACATTTCTTGATAGGAGGTTGGCAACGATTCTTAAAGTAGAGTTGTCAGGAAGGAAACATTAATCAATGGCAGTGGCGGTTTCCATGTTGTAGGCTGCCCCTTTTTCTGAATAAATGTTGGTGTGGCTGATTTATATATCAGACATTGCTTTAATCAATGATGCATGATCACAACTGTGGATAAAACATCCATCTTACTCCTTTTTTTTTATTTGATAATTTAATAAGTTATATAGCGGTTCATTGGTAGCAACAATTATTAATTAATAGTTCTACATGGTTCTAGTTTCAGTTGTGATGTGTCCGTTCTTTATGAATTAATTTTGATTATAAAAATCAACATGTGTAATAGTTTAATTTCTTTTGCGCTGAAGAATGGTTAAATGGTTTAATAATTTAATAGTTAAATTGATTAATGGCTTAATAGTTATTAGTTTAGTGGTTAAATGATGGGTATGATAATTAACTCATGATAGCCTAAACGCTTCCCTTTTTACAATAGTTAAATAATCCCCTTTTGATTATGGCCTTAGTTTAATCATGATTATGGCAATAGTTAGATTAACTATTTTTCTTTAGTGTTTGTTAATTGGGATCAATGTGATTATTGCTTACAATAGTTTTAATTTCCCTTGCAACATGGAATTAGGTAAGGACATGTTCAATTCATTAATGTTAGTATTGGTACCCGTTTTGATAATTTATAATTATTAATTATAGTTTCTTATTCTTCATAATGTTAAGAGGTTGTCTTGGAGACAAGAAGGAAGGGAAGCATGGGTTATTGTTAAAATATGGGTGTATTGTTATCGGTTTATTTAGATAGAGTATGATACAATGTGCTAGCATAGTTTTTATGATGCTAAGATAGTATGAGGCAAATTTAGTATGTTGCCAATTTTTGTTTAGCCTGTCTTATTTGTAGTCACATTGCGCCCATTAGCTAGATGGATTTCCATGCTCTCATGTGGGTTTAATTTAATGCATGTTAGTGCAAGTTGGATTTTAGAAAGGTTGGATTTTATGTTTGGATGAAGGTTAGAAGGGTTCTTGTTGTGCGCGTTTGTAACGAACCACCTCGTTACGACAACCATTCTAGTACACAGGTGCAAAATTTTTTTTTGAAGTGTGTGTGTGCGCATATACGAGTAAACAACCAGG
>SNQJ01S0031392.1:234178-268908 GCA_010110895.2 Picea sitchensis
AATGCAATAAAAATGAAAGAAAGGTTTTATCATCATATAAATCCAGATCACTTGCGAGCAAGTGTCCTCAAATAATAAGTTAGGTATGTGCGCCAGAGCGGGATGTTACAGCGTTGAGAGATAATCACATATGATGCCTGGGTGGGGCCATGTGCTTCCCGTTGAGGCCATTGTGTTATCTTAATTGATGTTTGTACTTTTTCTTGTCACATTTTGTGATTGTCTCTCGCTCGTCGAGAAGGTTCTAGTTACTGGTCATCGAAGCTGTGGTGTTGGGATTGATCATTGTTGTCTTTATCTTAGTAGGCATGATCTTGTGTGTGTCGGGCGAGATGTAAACACCTCCTTGTTCCTCAGAACAGTCGGTAGCCTGGAGACCTTAAATGGTCAAAATCGATGGGAACCTAGGCTTGAGCGTTTCTTATGTGTCCTGAAGGTTCTAACCATGCAGCGTAGGACAGACGGGTAGTCGTTTTATTTTTAATTTGATTGATTGTCATATGATGCTTCCAACTGCTTGATGTGATAGTATGATAGGTCGTCATTTTGTCATTTTCCTAAATTGTGTGCGTTGTGTTCATCATTGATTTGTTGATTCGTTGTTGTCATTGTTACTTCCTATTTTAATAAAGGTGCAAAATTTTGTCTATCACTTGTTATGTGTTGAATGTTGTCGTAATGAAGGGGGTCGTTACAGTTGTAGCATTTCCAATTATAAAAAGGAGCAACCAAATAGTTTGTCGAGTACAGTTGCAACCATCCTTATTCATCCTAATTTAAATTGTGTAGAATTGAAATATTTTTGGCTGATGCGGATTGCCCAAAATGAAAGGAACTAGTGCATCATAAACCCTTGGTAAGAAAGAAATCATATCCCATCTCATGTGGTTGTTGTTATAAAGGATGAATAGTTTCACAGGTGGATTAATTATTCTTTGAAAACCAACAATGCTTTCTCATATCCTCTACTTTTCCATTTGACTAAATATTCTAGATATTCCTTGTTGCGAGTTTTTCAGCCAATCCTTGTGGCCAAAATTTCTTCCACTTCCTGAGATCGCTTGACTGGTATTTTTTCCCATCCCTCCAAATTACTTTCATCATCATCATTTTCTACTTCATGGAACTCATACGGATCAACAACATTGAATGTTGGAGATATATCAAATTTGTCTGGAAGTTCCAACTGATAAGCATTATCAGAAATTTTCTTCAAGATTCTACATGGTCCCATTTTTTTATACTCAAGTTTTTTATAGGTACCTCTAGGAAATCATTCCTTTCTCAATTCATCCATGACTAAGTCACCTTATTTAAATATTTTTTGTATTCGTTGGAGGTATGTCCTCTATTTATACTTGTTATTGATTGCATGTAGTTACTGCTTCACCTCCTCATGCAATTCATGAATAATGTCTTGGTTGTTAATGTATTGCAATGCCTTGTGGTTAGTAAAATAAAAACTCCTTTGGAACCAAGTAATTCCACCACTTTTTCAAGGCCTCAATGATAGCATAAAATTATTGATCATAAATAGAGTATTTATTCCTCTCCTCATTCAAATTTTCACTGAAAAATGCTATCAATCTACCTGCTTGGCTCATAATTGCTCCAGTTGTTGTCCCACTTCCATCAAAATATACTGGAAATACCTTATTGAAATATGGAAGTGCCAATACTATTTTTTTTTCCACCATTTTCTTCAAATATTCAATTGACTTCATTGTTGTTGTTGTCCATTGAAAAGTGCCTTTCTTCATGCATTTAGTAAGAGGCACACAAATATGACTAAAATTTTGAATGAAATTCCTATAGAAACTCACTAGACCATGGAAACTCTGCATGTCAAAAGTACATTTAGGTGTCTTCTAATCCAAAATTTATTTTACCTTCTTGGGATCCATCTTTAAGCCTTCTTTAGAAACCACAAAACCCAAGTATACAAGATCTGTTTGTAAAAACATACACTTCTTCAGATTTATTAGCAATGCCTCGTCTTTCAATCATTGTAACACCTTCTTCACATGCTCCATATGTTCCTCTTTGATCCTATTGAAAATCATAATGTCATCTAAATACATGACATCAATTGTTTCCAAAAACGGTTTCATAAATTCGTTCCCCAACCTCATGAACATGATAGGTGCATTAGTTAAACCGAAGGGAATAATTAACCACTCGAACAACCCATATTTTGTCTTGAATGTTGTCTTCCATTCACCACCTTCCATTATATGAATTTGATGATAACCACTCTTCAAATATATATTCATGAAGTCCTCAGTCCCACTCAAAAAATCCATGAGATCATCCATTATTGGTAAAGGAAACATGTACTTAATGGTAATTTTATTAATATCCAGTGAATTTGTACACATCTGCCACTCACCATTATTTTTTGGTGTCAAAACTCTTGGTACTGCATAAGGACTCAAACATTCTCGAATAGAACCTGTTTCAAGTAACTCATGTACTTGTTTATTTACCTCTTCACTCTCTACTGGAGTCATTCGATAATATGCTTTATTTGGAAAAATTGAACCTGGTATCAGGTCAATTTGGTGTGATATGTTTCTCAATGGAGGTAATCCAACTGGTAAATATTCTACTAAAATTTCCTTAAATTCTTTCAACAAGTGTTTAATATTGGTTGATATAAATCCCTTTTCTCTGTCTCATGAATCCCTTTTGGAATTACATATCCAAACAACAACCACTATATTTTTTCTCTCTTAAAAAATCCTTAGCAGAACATAACATGAATCGACTATTTCTACCGTCAATATTATTGTTGTTTTTGGCATTCATAACTTCATTTTTACTACAATTCATAATATTTTTGTTACTGTTTTCCATCCCCTTGCTATTGCTACTACCCATATTCTTTTAAAACATTGGTACCAACTTATAACACTGACGATCCTTTACAAATTCATTTAAATTCTATCTTCCATCATGGAATACCTTTCTTTCAAACATCCATGGTCTCCCAATAAATACATGGCATGCATCCATATCTATCACGACGCATAAAACTTGTTCACTGAAACTTACAATATGGAAAATCAATAAACATTGTTTAGTCACAATCACCTGATGTCCCTTTTGCAACCATGAAACTCGGTATAGATTGGGATGTGGAATGCTTTTCAAATTCAATTTACCCATTAATTGAGTGAATACCAATTTTTTTGTACTCCTGCCATCTATGACCAGATGACAACACTTATCGCATCTTTTACATTTAGTTTTGAACACTCTCTGTATTTGTTCATGTTCTTCTACTTCCTTTGTCTTAGGCTTGATTAATACTCTTCTCAATATCACATTTTCTCCTTGTTCTTGTTGGAGTACTTCCACATTCCCACCATCAGTTGTTGCCTCATTTTCTTGGGTCACTTGCATCCTAGCTTCATTTCCTCTTGTTGTGTTCTACCTCTCTATACATTCTGATGCTTTGTGACCCTCTACTCCACAATTATAACATGTAATAACATACTTACCACGACCAAAACCATTTCCTCTATGAGTGCTTCTTACTCCTCTAGAATGTTTACTTTTTTTCACCTCATCCTCCTTCTCATTATCTTTACTGGCACTTTATCTACCTCTGCCTCTAATTCCTTTTCCCTGGAACTTATGTCGTATTATTATATCATTTATTTCTTCCACTTTCAAAGAAACCTGGTAGGATTCATCTACATTTCAAAAGTAATGTGTACTCATATCATCCTAAACCTGGTACTTCAGTCCATTTACATCTCTTTCCACTCTCTGATACTCAATTTATTTTATCCCTAGCCTGAGTGACAACTTGAATAATTCTTTCGTATATTCATGCACAGATGTCTCTTTCTTCTTGAGATTCTATACTTGTTTACACAAGTTCTATTGGTAGTCAATAAGTAAAAATTTATCTTTGATATTACTAACCATATTCTTCCAAGTTTTAATCTTCTCTAATATCTGATCTACTTTGTCTTTCTGCAACACATCCCACCAAAGTGTAGCATGTCCTTTCAACTTTGTAATGGAAAAATGAACACGATTTGGATCTTGAACATTATGATACTCGAAGTATATTTTGATCTCTCCTATCCAATCTATAAGTGTTTCATCCTTCAAACTACCATCATAGCATGAGACTACTAACCTCATGCTACCTCTGTTACTAAAGAAGGATATCAAATACCTTGCTGGGTCTCCTTAACATTTTGTTGAACTTCAATATCTTCTTCAGATTCATAATCTAACTAATCTTCTCCATTTATTCTATTATACAACTCTTCTATTCTTCTTCTGAACTCTTCGAGTTCCCTATTTCTTGCACCTCCTCATGGTGCTCCTGCTCTTCGCAGTGGGATCCTTACAAGTTGTCTTGCATCCCTCACCCAAACCAACATTCAAAGGCCTTACCTCTGGGAACTGTACTCTCAAAACTCAAAAACCTGAACCTTCTATGATACCACTTGATGCAGATCAATGAACTATAGTAATTCTAACACCTATAGGACTATGTTATTCTTTCAGAATACACAACATAACTCATATTCAAACAAGAAACAAATAATTCATTTAATGTTGTTAATATTGAAAAAGAAGAATTTAATTACAACCACAAGAACACAAATAGGATGTGAATCCTTTCTTTTATTATTGATTTCAAAATTCCCCTCATTACAATGTAACTGAGAAATACATATTTTCTCAACATAATAGAATTGATTTATTGTGTTGTTCTTCTGCAGATTATACTATATTTTCTCGATATCATTCTTGGTGTTTGTATCAATCACTTAAAATTTAACTGAGAGAAACCTTCCTTTCTTCTAGCTCGAATTGACCCCAACATTTTTATTCCTCTTTTAATTCCCTTTATGTTGGTTTATTTGTTTCCCATTCCTTTGGGAAGACGAATCATCATGATTTTTCACTTTCTATTCATTCTCTAATTTAATTTAGTTTCCTCTTCATTCACCAATGATTTCCACTTGGAAATTAATATTCATGAGTTGCATGGACTGAATTTGGAATCAAAACGTTGAGTAGAAACATACAATTTCCAACACAAATCCTGTAGCGTGGAGTTGCAACATAGGAGTTGTAGTGAGTTCCAACACCAATCCTATAGCATGGAGTTGTAGCATAGGAGTTGCCATGAGTTTTAACACCAATCTTGTAGCATGGAGTTTCATCATAGGAGTTGCAATGAGTTTTAGCACCAATCTGGTAGCGTGGAGTTTCATCATAGGAGTTGCACTGAGTTGCATCACTATCAATTATAACAAGGAGTAATAGCACAAGGTGTCGAGTAGAGTTGTAACCATATTTATTCGTCCTAAATTAACTTATACATAATTCAAATGTTTTTGGGTAATGTGGATTTCCTAGAACCAAATATGTTCATGCATCACTAAGCACCAACTTAACTCTTCCTATAGGAACCAACCCATAACTAAATAATTTGTAGGCACTGACCTGCAGGAGACACCAATCCCCTCAAGTTGTCAGTAGTGTCGGATTAAATATTTTTTCAAGACTTCACTTGCACAGATCCATTACTCTATCTCTATTATTCTAGAACTCTCCACCATCTTAACTTCTTCATGAAATTAGAGATTCCTTAGACCTTTCACCTCCCATATATCCTTGTGCACTCGTTCTTCCTCACGAGAACCTCTCACCTCTTCATTACATCTCTTCACACACACTTAAACTTCATAATATCTTAGATATTTATATAAAAAAATACACCCAAATATTTTTCCACCTATCCAAAGAATACAGGGTCAACTCTAGATCTCCATAAAAATAGGCTACACTGGCTTGTCCAAAAGCCCTTCTTTTTCATACTTCATTTTTTCAATAATGAGATTGACATAAATATACTTTCATATCTCTTAAAATATTCAATATAGTCCATCAATTTTCTTCATTTCCGCACAACAGACCCTCAATGCTCAACAATTGTACAATCTATCCTTGATTTGATCTCAACCATTGAAATTATTAATTGTCTTCAAGAACGTACTATGTAGTCATGACGTGCAATTTTCAAATATTACACTCTAATCAATCATGGTCGTTAGGCCATTCACTACTCATCAAAACATGTAATGGAACCATAATTCACAATAACCATATGGTCTAGACCTTGAATTAATATTTACCATTGATGTCATTAACCATGGGTCTAAGAATATATTGTAATACTTTTGTAGCCTCCAAATAGATCCCCCCAATTTTTGACGCACTCATTTTACACCCACACTTAGACACATTTCAAAACATTTCATTGTAGGTTGTCTAGACCGTCTTATTTTTGACATGTGAAAGTATCCTAGGGAATCATATCTCTTTCTCTTTGGACCATTATATATGTGACACATGGAGGCCTCCTAGACTATCAAATCTCTCTCCTTCTAGGTCATCCAATCTGTGACACATGGTGACCTCCTGAGATGTCATATGTATCACCCCCTGGGTCATTCGATATATGAAACATGGTGACCTCTAGGGCCACTGGATTATTTACATAACTCTGATTCTTCGTTGCTCAGTGACATGTCAACACTCAATCATTTTTTCAAGACTTCTCTATCCATACAATTCTTTGTACTTAGTTATTTTTCTTTTTGATATTTTGTGTTCCATACTTAGTCTTTTCAGTTCAACTGCAGAAGCGTAGTTTGTCGCACTACTTTTAAAAGTCCTCTCTTGTCTGTTTTTTCATCCGTCCTTCATCCTGCAATTATTCATATTTCAATATTTCACCGTGGGTCATGGGATTATTTCATTTCTTTGCACACAATTTTGAATCTCCATCGCTCAACAACGTCTTGTCACTTAGTCATTTTGGAGTTCCCATATCGGACCTCAAACATTTCCTTATATACTCTCGATGTTTCACTGCTTCATTATCTCTGTAAGATCTTGATACTTAGCCATTTTTGAGATAACTCTTGTGATGATATGGAAAATAAGATGGTTTCCATGCAAATGACTTCTTTTGTACTAGATGATATGGAATCAACACATGTCCTAACATGTGGAACCATACATGAGATTTGTAGAATTACCTATTATATCATTGATGTGGGATCCTTCTGATGTGGCATTCATCTAATCGAACATGTGGCACTCACATAGTTTAGCTGTCCCACCAAGTGTCGAAACTCAATCTTTGATATTAACCATTTATTTTTGGATATGAATGGTCAATATCTAATCGATTAAAAATTTAATATTTCATCCAAGTTTCCATAGTTCTCCCATTCACTTTCATTCAAACTAGGTAATAATTCCTTTACATTATAAACTCTTTGAACTCTGTTCTCCCAATGAATGTGGGATATATCGACTTCACCATTTCTTTGATATTATGTAGATTTCTCTGCAAGAGATCTCTTCACCTCCTCAGATTTGTACATAACATGAATCAAATGATGACCATTGTCTTTTCACAATCCACACTACAAGATTCATTTATTCTTCTTACTCGAATCTCTATTCTTTTATTTCTTTGTATAGCCACTAATGTTCATGCACAAAGGATCAATAATTTTTGTAGTTCATACTACCAACTTTGTCTATTCTTATTCCTCTATTTCTTTCATAGTCATGTTCATGTAAAGAGATTGATCCATAATATTCACACGCATAGGCTCATTGAAACATGGATACATACAAAAGACAGTATCCTTTTGACCTCAATGAAAACACATTCTCAACAAACTCCCCATTTTTCATTGATGGAAACAAAATCCAGGACTAAACTATTCTAGTCTATTAAATTATAGATATCATTATTGTTTTCTCATCTAAGTTGAATTCTTCTTGCAATTCTCCCTTTTATGTTAGTCTCCCCTTCTCTCTATACTCTCCTCCTTTGACAACAATGGCAAGGGGATATTCATCTCTGTAGCAAGCAATATTTTTTTCTTCTCCCCCTAAGCATGTGTCTGTATCTCCTTTTGTAGATCCCCCTAAGGTGATTCTCTTCCTATAGTGATTTAGTGGTTGGAGGGCATATTGACCACCCCCAATTTTTGTCTAAGATAATCAAATAATTATCTAGGAATAGGTTTTGTAATTATATCTCTGATTTGTTATTTTCTACCAATATAATCCAGTTTGACATTATTGTTTGTGACTTTCTCTCTTGGGAAGTGATACTTGATTGGAATACATTTTTCTTTTGAATGCATGACATGATTCCTACATATGCTATTGCACTGGTATTATCACATACAATTGATATGGGATGATCATATTCTACTTGAATGTATTTCAATGTTTGTTTCATCTAGAGGACCTGTGTACAACATGATGTTGCCTCAATGTATTATGATTCTACTATGGATAGAAAAATTGTTGATTTCTTCTTGCAGAATTACGACGCCAAGCTATTTCCTAGAAATAATGTTGCACCACTAATTTTTTTTCTATAACCCACACTGCCTACCCAATATGCATCAGTGGAATTTTTTAGAGTGAAATATTTTCTAGTGGGATACCACATGTTGTTCCTGAGATTAAACTTAAGGCTCAAAGAACAATGTCAAGCATCAGGAATATAAAGGAATGTTTTTTAAAAGGTGTTTCTTCTTTCATTAGTTATATACGAATTAATCCTCAAATGAAATTAATGACAGAACATGACAAAGGCCGTATCTCGTTGTCTGAGTTGATTTATAATATCAAATGATGTGGGAGAAACTTACAAAACTATTAAAAGAAATGAGGCATCAATGAAAGACGAATCTCACCTTATTCGCAGTAGAAGAAAATAAAGAATGCACTCTTGAAAGGATATAAGATACAATGATCTGAGTATCTCACAGGTCTTGTATTTAATACTAGTGAATACAAAGGAAAAACTGTTTGCTTATCAAATAACTGGTTTAATGTGATTACAATAGAAGTAGTACTAAATTTCAAACACTCACTTATCAAGGAATAACATAAAGAAAGCTAGAGATATGGAATACAGGAGAAACACATAACTCAAACAGTACAAAAGTTGGAATCTTTATCTGCACTTGTATTAATACTCACATAAGGAGAGTTTTCACTAATACATCCGACAAGAAGCAGCCTGAAAACAGTCTTTGATATATGTATTTATACAAAATGTCTCAACCTGAAATGGTTGGACTTCTCATAGAAAATATTAAATATTACAACATACAAAAATGAAAGGTTTCACATATATCTCCTCTGTCTCTTTGCCTTCACGCAGAGATGTTTCTTATTCATATCTTCCATCTCGGAAACAACTGACACCTGATTATGACCTCTGTTAATATTATGCTCCAATTGTCTCCTTTATTTCCAGATGTGCTGGCTTTCCCGCGTTCGACACACTGGATACATATGCTTGCTAAATGCACTACTAACCTGGAAGTTTCTATGGTTTCATTCTCCTAAAAAATATACCGTTTATTCTCTATATGAGGAAACCTATCATGTATTTTCCTAGATTCCAAACATATAGCCTGTAGCTGTAAACTAATATTTACTATCCACTTGTTAATCTGGATAAGGTCAATTTGTTTCAATTATTGGATGATCGTCTTGGATTCTTCTATAATTGTCTTAGAATTAAGTTGATTTTTAGCTATATCAATCTTCCCTAGGGCCTCAAATATACTATCTCTTTCAACGTCCATTAACCCTTTGTTGAGTGAAGACAGTGCTTCTTCACAAGATTTATTTGCTTCCCTGGATAATCTTTTTCTTTTAGCCAGATTTGTCACCTCAGGTTTCAAGATTATGTCACCTTGAGTTTGTTCAGAAAGAGATAATCGAGGGACCTTTGCTACTTCATCCTTTACTGCTATTAAAATGGCCTCCTGGAATGTAGCTTGTGTTGTAGTGGCTTCTCTCTCCTTAATGTAAATGTTATTGAGAGAAAGGTTTTGCACCCGATAGCAACTTTGAACAACTTCCACTTTCGTAAAAAAGTTTTGCTGGGATAATTCCAACTTTTTGTGAACCTCCAATGTCTGAGATTGGAAATATGTCATATCCACTATTGTAACTTCAGCTAGATGTACCTTGGCCTAAATTTGTTTAATCAATTCTTCTTGCTGAGTGGATAATTCTCTATTAGACTATGAGTTTTCATCAAGGCTAGTTTTGAGTTGTTGAATTTCCTGTTTGTCACAGGCTCTGATCTTTTCAAAATCCTTATTCATTTGGTTTCTCACATCTCTTTCCATGGTTTCCATCTCATCTTGCAACTGTCTTACTAACAAATTTCTCTGTTTGAGTTTCTTCGCGATATTTCCTACTGAACACTAATTTGTCATGGAAAAAGCTCCAAATGAGCCTGCCATTTCCATAACGAATTTTGTCTCATCTAAGGCCTGTCCATCGTAAAACACTCTATGTATTTTGACATTTGCACCATCCTTTTGATGCATCTCTCTTTTAACTATGGCCCTCCTCTTCTTCTTCAAAAATAATTCTGAGGGAGGAATTTCTTCTGCAGTAATCAGAGTAAGGTCTTCTATGAATATGACTTCGACATTCGGATTTCCTTGTCTTGACTGTAAAAGTTTTAATGATTTGATAGGGATACCTATATCGGTATATGGTTGTTGCCATGCTGTGTTGGTAGCTTATTTTTTTGGTGTGGATAGTGATGTATCCTGTCCCTTTTTTATCAAAGCTTCAGATTGAACCTTTTCTTGATTATCAGGTGGATCTGATGAAGCAGTATCTTCATTCTGTGTCAAAACTTCATTTTTCTTCAAATTTTCCTGAGTGTCTTGTCCGTTGGAACTTCCTATTTATAAACCATGAGTCACAACTTCCTGTGTAGATGGAGATGTTTGGGTTTCTCCATGTAAGACTTTAGGCAAACTATTGCTTATGTGTCTTTGGAAATTGTAGAACTCGGCTAATTGATCTGGAGCCAGAGTTAAGACTCTGCTCAACACTTCCTGGTATGACCTTACACCCCAGAATATTTCATCCTATGGGGAATATTCATGATCATATCTCTTTAGGTTGTATAGAGCTAGGTGGTTTATAATGATCTTATGGGGGTCATGCTTCTTGAAATCAATATTAACCAGATTAATGTCTTCTAGGGCTGTGGCCTCCACTTTTGAGTGACCAAAATCTAACAATGAGAACATACCAACTTGTAAATGGAAGGTTGGCCATGCCTTTTTTTGTGCTTCTTTTAGTTCTTTACTGATTCCCCCTGTCACAGTTTGATACGCTACCTATCGGCACACCAGCCGATCTAGTAGAAACTTTGGTAAATCATGTGGGGGAACTGGACACCTGAAAACCATGATGTAGGAGAAATGTTCATAAATATACCATTCCACTATTTTCCCCGGGTTGGTCATGATCTTGTCTGAAATCCTTGGAGGTGAGAAACCATAGAGAGCGATATGCATTAGCACCACCACATAGTTGGAAATTTCATAGAATAAATCTTTTTCTTTATCCTCCCACAACTTAGAGTGATAGAAATGTATGGGCTCAGCGCTGGTTGAAGGCCAACTTGAGCTCATCAAAGGAAACACCATCATAAAAAAAATGGCATCCATAATGTATGTCGACATGTAGAAAGGGGCAGGCTTCCCTTTGGATTTTGACTACTAAAACTATGTGATTTCCTTGGCCAAATTGTCCGATAATATCTTGGCCCAATTGAAAGAAAAACCTTTTAAAACTTCATGCATGATTGGTACCCATGGTAACAGGAAGTGAGCCAAGTTTTCTTTCCCGGAAAATTTTCATAACATCATGGACATATACATCATATCGACATCTAATGATGCAGTGGAATATATGCCATGGGTGTTTTCTCTAAATTTCTCAGGCCATTCCCACCAATCCTTTATTAAGTCAAGGTAGTTCTTTCCATATTGCGTGCAGTCTTATTTGTCGAACTCTATTAGGAAAGAGGCATTGTAACTCTATTTGAAAACTGGCGATAATTTCTACATCACCTGTATATGCTTCAGTCGAAAAGACCCAATGACAACTTTTTGTGAATTATGGATGCTCCTGGTTGAGACGTTAACATTCTCCAGGGCCCAACCTATCATTTCGTTATACGAAATGAGCCTCGGTCGCGCGAAAATTTTATGCAACTCTGATTGAGCTATATATTTGAGCTTCGTCACCTAAGTTTTGGTCACCTCATAGCCTGATTCTTCTAGACAGTTAATCAAGTCGTGTTGTAGGATATCAAACACCTACGTCCAGGTTTTCACAATATCTACAGCTCTCGGTGAGGTGTATCAGAGGACATCTGTGTTCGAGTCTGTGCTTTCACCAGCCGCTTTATCTATTTTCCCCAGAGCCATGATAGTAGTAAGCTCAGAACTATGTTACCTATTATAGGGAAACACGTAAATTTATTAGCTTGGTAAAACGTTTTGTTATTTGAGAAATGCAAATTATAATTCAAACTCCAATATCGTTATTCAACTTAAGTGTATCAATTTTATGAATATCTTTACCGACGATGTAGGCAGTGATCTACATCTTATCTGAAATCATTGTCGTAGATCCATTATTAATGCCATTAATGTTTGGTGGTTCGCAAGAAGAAGGTTGGATGAGTAAGACTTGAATTTACCTGAGCTACGATTTAGCGAAAAATTAATTAGGTGGTAATCGCATTTAATCCATTAATTAATCATATTTAAATTTAAACCTTTTAGGGTTTTCAGACTTCGAGATATTTGATAATATCTCGAGAAAGGATTCCCAAAACTCGAAATCGCGAAGTGATTAATCATCGTATAATTATCTTTAATTTTTATTAACCCTTTCTTAGTGTTTAAGGTGTTTTTGGAGTTCGGACTTCATGAATTTAGAGTATGATGAATGGTGAATATCCAAACTCTGAATGCGCGAAGTTACTCTTTAACTTTTAATTGGGCTGTAGTTTTTTGGGTATTTATCGCTTCATGCATTGGCAAATTAACTTTATCGAATTTTAGACAGGACACTACCCATAGTGATGTGTCAAAGCTTAGGAAGATATACATGTATGGTGACTAAGATACTTTGAACAATTTTCGGAAATCGAGACTTTGGAGTCGCTACATGGTGAAACACCCGAAGCGCAAAAATCCGAAACATTCTCTAGTGGCTTGGATTTTTAACAATCAAGCGACTCCACAAAATTTAGGGAAAAAGGGGTTGTTCGATTAACAGGATAAATTGATCAAAGGTGGACCTCATGTGTGCCTTAAAGATAAGAACGAAATTGATTTGTCATTTGGAAACTGACTTCTAAGATAAAGTAAAAAGGATAGGGTAAAGCTTTAGGCTTATAAATTTAAATGTGTTCCAACATAGGCTCCATCTGGGGATCGCGTCTCCCTGCGAGGCTTGGAAGAACAATATACCAAGTGCCTTTATTGGGTAAATGAAGTCATCATTGGGTTTCTGGGAAACACCTTTGAAAAATCACACAGAAGGACATTCAACTTCAGTCATGTTTCAGAAAACTTTCAAAAACCCAATGATATTGAGTTTAGGCTATTAATAGTTTCCCTTTTCTTGAAACCGACTTTGGATCTGTTTAAGATAATCAAAACAACCTTAATCGATCTATCATAATCTAGTTGATTTTTTTTGCCTGAAGGTAAAGTAAATTTAACAATTTAGTTTAGGGAGTCCCCTATTGGTTTAGAATGTAAATCTTGTCGAAAAGAGAACCAATTACTAGAGTACATTATATACATGTATAACAACCTTGCAAATATCATAGACATTGCTTCACAACCAACAATCTTGTTCAGTACCCCAATGAAGTTATCTACATTTCCAATTGAATTTCCTTTCACCACTTCAATTTACGCTTTGTTGAGATGAGGGAAATCATTTAAATGAATTTCCTTTCATCACCTCTTTGGATAGAATGGGGGAAATCAAATTATGAATTTCCTTTCACCATCTATCTCATATTTTCATATTTCTGAAGTGCGGGAAATCAATTTGTATGCATCATACGAGGGATGACCTATGTTTATAATTTAGAAACGAAGGTATGTCAACCCACTTTTATTTACTATGGACTAATCCTCTCCCGAGCTTCAAAACACCTTTCTCCTATAGGGAAGTTTTTACGGGAGATTTTTTTATTTTTCAGGGATTTTCCTTGAGCGAAACTAATCAGTTCAAATCTAATAGAAGGGATAAAGTAGTCAGGATTAGCCTAGACATACTTTATTTTAGTTAAAATCAAAGGGATCATAAATATTTTCGACCACTCTTGTTTTGAGGATATGGATTTTTAAGCTTGGTGAGTTAAGAAAAAATCTTTCTTTCTGTGAAGATTTAAGGTCGGGGAGTGCAAATCAAGATAAAATAAAAGATTTCAGATATTCTAGAAGGGAACAAAATGAGGAGTCAAAGGTTTTTAAAGTGACTTTATTTCCACCTAAGCCTACTTCTTGATTATCAAGCTTCTTTTGTTTTTATTTTCTCTTGATTCGGAAGTCTAGAAATCTAATCTTTTTAATATTCGATTAGGTGACTGTTTTTCACATGAGTACAACCCTATTAAGACTTTATAATATATTATTTTTAGCATTTTGGTCCGAAGAATAAATATAGAAGTTCGTACCTTGAATTTCATTTGTATTTTCAACCAAAACAATTATTAATTCATCAGTTGTTTCAAGAGAAAGAAAATATTTTGAAAACTGAGTGTTGCATTCCAATACCTCCTTATTTTCCTTCTGATAATAAAATTCTTCAAAAAGGAAATAATCAGAGAATTCCGCAACATAGAAATGATATGCAGTACACACATTCATTTTTTCTTTTCGGAATAATGAATAAAACTAGGTTTATTTAAAGGTACAACTCAGATAATCTACGGAAAGGGATAAAAATGAGAAAGAAAGCAAAAATCAAACCAATATATAGAATGGTGTGGTAGAACATTTTTATTACATGAAATTTTTTAGATAATGCCCATTGATAGGGGCATCAAAAAAAAAAATCGTCAAAATTATCCAGTAGAAAATAATTCTTCCCCTCTGTAGATGCAATATTGAATGGTCCAAACCAAGGATGATCAAACTTGTCATGCTTACCTGCATATTCTTTCCTGGCGTCTCATTTCAAAACTAAATCCCCAGAAAGAAATTTCTTGTCTTTTTCTTTTTTGTTGAACAGGGCTTTCATATTATCTTGATATTTTTTAAGTCTTTCATCAACTTCGGCCCTGTTCTTTTGGACCTCAATTATTTGGTTTATCCTCCCTGTCACATCATTCAACTCTTTGTTTACGTCTTTCGACAACTTCATTACTGGAAGAGATAGATTAAGAGGGAGAACAATGTCGATGCCATAAACCATTTGGAAAGGGGAAATACCTATTGATTTCTTAGTGCCAATCCGGTTTGCCCACAAGGTGTACTTTAGGTGAACATGCCAAGACTTATTATTCTCCGTTAATACTTTCTTGACTATATTCATCAAGTTTTTGTTGGACGATTCAACCAATCCATTTTCCTGGGGGTAAATTGTTGTAGAATGCCACAACACAATGTTGTATTTTGGACAAAAACTTATCATCACCATATATTTTAAAGCATGGGAATTATCTGCGACTAATTTTCAGGGACACCCAAATCTAGATAGGATGTTCTCCTCCAAAAAATTAATAACTACTGAATTTGTGACATTCTGAGTTGGAATGGATTCCATCCATTTCATGAAATAATATGTAGCAGTTAAAATCCACTTATGTTGGGCACTCGACTCTGGGTGAATTTCTCTGATGAAGTCCAGGCCCCATTGTTGAAAAGGAGCCTCCGTCTTGACTGGGACCAAAGGTAGTGCAAGGATTTTTTTCTTGCGAGAGAACAATTGGCAAGGGTTGCAGGTTCTAACTTTAGCGTTCACGTTAGTAAATAGCTTTGTCCAGTAATATCCAACTCTCTGGATCTTGTAGGTCATGGCCCTCCAGGCGTGATGTCCTCTGCATATCCCTTTGTGAAATTCATTTATGACATCCTCTGTTTTAGGTTCTGTTAAACAACGTAGAAAGAAACCTAGGGGGTCTTTCCAATGTAATTGTCCTTCGATAATAAAGTACTTAATTGCATGTAGTTTTAACGTCCTTGCCTTCAACGAAGTCATATCGCTCGGGCACTGAAGAGTGAGGAGATATGAAACGATATCACAATACCAATCAGAGGAAGAAAACTTATCTTTAATATGAACCGCAGAGGTTTGATCATGAAGTTCTCCTATCTCTAGAATAGACCCTTGCGATTCCAGGTGGCTTATCCCGAGGGATCTGAAATTCGACTCACCTAATAATTTTTCCAGGCCCTGACCTTTAACTAGTTTGGTCGGTTTAACTTCTAGATCAAACTCTTGAATTTTGGCTAACCACCAACCTCTCCTACCATCACTTTCTAGTTGTATCAATATATCTTTGAAAGAGCTTGCCAACACATATGTGATTATTCTGGAGTGCAGTACATATGTTCTGAAAGATTTAAGGGCTTTCACCATCGTGTGAGCTTGTTTTTCCAGTATGTCGTATCTAGTTTCAGCGTCTCTGATACTTTTTCTGAAAAAATCTATCGGTTGTTCGAAACCTTTTCCGTTCTTTTGCAGGAGCACAACTATGATAGTATGTTCAGATGCGAAAGAGAAAATGTGGAATTCTTTAGTATATTTAGGACTAGCCAGTACCGGAGCTTCACTTATATCTTTTTTAATTTTCTCAAATGACTCTTTAGATTCGGAATTCCATTCAATCTCACTATCTTTCTTCAACATATCTGTAATTAATTTGACAAGTTCAATGAAGTTAGGGATAAACCTTCTAAAAAAAATATTTTGCCTAAAAAAGATTGAATTTATTTTTTATTTATAGGAATCTTTATTGTGTCAATAGCCTTGATTCGCTTGGGATCGACCTTTATTCAATTTTTCAAAACCGTATGGCCTAGAAGCTTGCCTTATTTCATAGAAAAATGAGATTTTTTAGGTTTTATAGACAAACCAAATTTTCTGCATTTTTCAAAGGTTTGTTTGAGATGGACCAAATGTTATGCATCAGAATTCGAGAAGAAAGTTAGATCATCCAAGTAAATAACAATGAAATTATCCCTCTCACTGATAAAATCTACGTCCATTTCTCTTTGGAAGGTGTCCCCTGCATTCATCAAACCAAACAACATTTTTTCATACATGAAAGTCCCCCACGGAGTAGTGAATGCAGTTTTTTCTTTATCATCTTCGTGGACAACAATTTGGTTATAACCTGAAAAAACGTAAATAATTGACATTATGTTAGCTCCTACTACTTTTTCTAGGACATGGTCCATTTTTGGCAGTGGTTAGTTATCTTTCAGGGATGACCGATTTAAATTTCTGAAATCTACGCAAATCCTATTTTCTCCACTTTTCTTCCTGACAAGTACCAGATTTTCTACCCATTCAAAATATCTGAGTGGAACAATAATCTTTGCATCAAGAAGTTTCTTTACCTCTCTTTCTATTAGAGGTAATATCATAGGATTGATATGTCTAAGATTTTTTCTAAAAGGTTTGATACCATGTTTAAAAGGAATCTTATGTTTAATCACAGAGGTATCGTAAGTTTTTAAATCATCATATGACCAGGAAAAAACATCTTTGTAATTTTTAAGCAATTTATCATATTTACGTTTTACCTGAGCTGGAAGGTATTTAGATAAGTTGACTATATTAGGTTCTTCTTTAGTTCCTATGTCACAGTCTTCTACCTCCTCAGGCTGAGGGCACATGGTAGATTTCAAGGGTATGTCATCCTTGTCAAACAACCTTTCCAAGGGTATCATATCTCTTGGGATTTGATTATTCTTCAGTACAAGCATTCTGTGATTCGTGATCTTATCCTGAAACTTTTCAAAATCTTCTCCTTCCTGCATGATCCAGAAGGGATCATTCTGGTTTTCTTGGTCTATATGGGTCTCATAGAATTCATCGACCATCTTTAAAAATTGTTTGATATGTTCATCATATTCAAATACCTGTCAATGTTGCACATTATTTGGGATTTATGGTCTGTGTCTCATCTCTATATGATACTTTATCTTTAGGACAATAGGAGGCACAAATGTCACGACTTCTTTGGCCAAGGAATCTGCCTGTTGATTTTCCATTCTCGGGATGTGATGAATGTTGAAAGACGAGAAGAAATTCTCGATTATATCCCAGGAACAATTCTTGTATGACCTTAGTCTCAAGTTTTTAGCCTAATATTGCTGATTTATTTGATTTACAATAAATTATGCATCATCGTAAACTATTAGATCTTCAATTTTTAGTTTTCTAGTAACCTCCAATCCTAAAACCAGAGCCTCGTATTCATAGACATTATTAGTATAATCAATATCCCACTCTAATCTGTATGATAAGGGAATGACATATTCTTCTTCAGGTGTAATGAATAACACTCCTACCCCTGCCCCTTCATAGGACGAAGCGCCATCAAAAAACATTTTCCAAATTCCTTTTCTAGTATTTACATTTTTCCGTGTTTTTTCCATTTTTTTGTTTTCTTCTTCTACAAAGTTATCAAAATCATCATCTAAAGATAAAATATAGTTTCCTAGATCTTGATCGATGACATAGACTGGATAATTATTTGAGTTCTGAGGGTCACTTACAGTATATTCCAGTCTAGTCTCTCTATATAATCAAGTGAATTGTCCACCAAAAATGGGGATAGTAGTGTATGTCATGTCCAGTTGAAGAGATCCACCAAGTTTTTCGCCCCAATACTTGTATAAATAAATATCATACTTTACATGGATGTTAGAAACAACTACATCCATAAGGATTCTCTTAACAAGAACCTGTGCAAGATTCACTACTAGATCCTTGATCAAGCATAAGCACTTAATCTTTCTAGAATCAAAGGAATATAAGTCTTGGTAAGGTCTAGTGATTTAAAGGCCCAAATTTTCCATGATAACTTTAGGCATTAAGTTGTGAGAGGCCCCAGAATCTAACATGCAATTATGAAGTAAATGATCATGCACAGTTAATGTAATATAGAAAGGAGCTACAGGATCCTTGGTATTTTCAATGTGCGGACCAAACATAATCGTAGGCTTTTCATCTTGTAGATTTATTACATCTTCATAACCTTCCACATCTAAGAAGTTAATAATATTAGCAACCTTCTTTTTATAAACTGGATTCTTAGCGAGCTCAACGAGGGGCATAAGGATTTTAATTTTATTTATTTCATTTTCTAAACTTAAACCTCCGACGGGTTTTTCACATTCCCTAGTCAAAGCTTGTGTTTCTATATTTTTTGTTTTCTTAGTTTGTGTTGCTTTAGTTTCAACTCTTTTCACTTGGGCAGTTTGTTTAGTTTGGGCAACAACCTCATTCGTTTTGTTTCTTAATAGGATATTTTTTGGTGGAGCACCTGTAGTACTTGTTTCTCTGGGCCTTAGATTATACTTCTGTTGAAGTTCGACCATTATGGAGTCAAAGATTCCTTGATATGCAGACTCTCCCAGGTTGTTTATACTTTCCTCATTGGTAAATAAGGGTTCTTGTATTAGATTTTTTTCATAGTCCTGTCTATTTATATGAAGTTCCTAGTCTTCATCACTGAGGTTGTTTACATATTATTTTAACCCTTCATAATCATGTATATCATCTCCTATAAAAATTTCTGATTTAAACAGAGTCTGAATTCTGAGGATTGGGATTTATCCTGAAATCTTTTCGAGCAAATGGATCAGGTTTGGCTTGGTCTAGTTTCATTCTAGAAATTTTATTGGACAAATATTTTATTATTTTTTCCATATCATCCATTTTTTCTTTTGCATATTTTCCAGATCCAAAGGTTCTTGCTTTTTCTATGAAATGTTTAGTTTCCTTGGTTCCTGTCTCAACCTTGGATTTTAGTTTACTCGATTCCATCATATTCAACTCGATTTCTATGTCTTCGTCCTGCATTCTCGTGAGGGTAGCATATCTATTTTCCGTTAAAATTAGGGCAAATTCGGGCTCGAAATCCCCTACGAAAGTTACCTTTGCTGCAACCTGAGAAGGGTTAACTTCTGCTGGAATCTTATGATAGAGTTTATTAAACCTCTGGGTGAATTCTAGGACTGAATCAGAATTATTTTTCCTTAGATCCCAAATTCTATCAGATAGTAGAATGGTCTTTCTTTTCTCCCCATTGTCTTAAAAAAGAATTTTCTAACTCATCATAAGACCTTACAGAACCTACAAGAAGCCCTTGAAACCAAATTCTTACGTGTCCTTTGAAAGTCTACACTAAAATCCTTGAGTAAACATTATCATTCTCAATGCCAAGGATATAGATGAACTGATCAAAACGGCTTATGTGTTCTATGGCAGTCAATTATCCTTCTCATGTAAACTTTGGTAAGTTTTTCATATAATTCTCAGGTAAATCATGAAGGACAGGGTAGAGGACCAAAGGAGAGTATCAGGAAACTACTTTAGAAAATATTCTGGGAGGTGGGGGTGGTCCTTAACCGCCTCCTCCTCTGGCCCCACCTCCTCTTCCTCCAGAACCACCTTCGGCGCCACCTCCTCCAACTGCATCCATTGGAAGTCGGAGGGATGAAATCCAGGAGTTAAAAAAAGGGTTTTCGTAAACTTCTAGGGGTCGAAGTGGTGACCTTTCAACTTCCTCGAGATGTGATGAAGGGAAATATGGAAAAAGATCATTATGAGATGCAAAGTATAGCAGGGGAGGGAAAAAAAAACATGGACTACCTTCTTGAGACTTACAAGACATATAGATAGGTGAACCAGCAAGAGACAAATCAAAGTATAAAGTACGCTCTTCAGGATTTCGGAGAATTGAAACCTTTAATTATGGAGAGGGTGGGGTAGACATAAAATTAACAATAGTGGGTATAGATGAGGCTCTTTTATTCAGACAGTTCAGAGTATCAAAAGGGTCAATCTCAATTTTTATTGTGGGTTCTCTAGTTAAGGCCTCCGCAGAAGGTGTTTGTTTGAAATTTTCTTCAGGATTTAATCCTTTGACCGAAACCTTAATGTTAACTTGAGTTTTTTTGGGTTGATACTTCTTACCTAAAGATGAGGTAGTGGACTTGAGGCACAGTCTGTTGATTTTCTGGGTTCTTCCTGGTATTCTTTTGACTGAATTCTAGTTTATCTGTAGTGGAGTCGCCAAGTGAAAGATAAAAATATCCTTAATTCAGTATTCAATCTTTGTTCACTATCAAAGATAGAATGTTACCTTATCATTTTCCCAAGGAAAAATAACTTTTTTCTCTGTCCCCGACAACGGTGCCAAAAAGATGTTGTTCCTGAGATTAAACTTAAGGCTCAAAGAATAATGTCATGGATCAGGAATATAAAGGATTTTTTTTTAAAAGGTTATTTTTCTTCCGTTAGTTATATAATAATTAATCCTCAAATGAAATTAATGACAGAATAGGACAGAGGTTGTATCCAATTGTCTGAGTCGATTTATAAAATAAAATGATGTGGGAGAAACTTACAAAACTGTTAAACAAAATGAGGCATCAATGAAAGATGAATCTCACCTTATTCGTAGCAGAAGAAAATAAAGAATGCACCCTTGAAAGGATGTAAGATACAGTGATCTGAGTATCTCACATGCCTTGTATTTACTTATAGTGAATATAGAGGGAAAATTGTTTGTTGATCAAATAACTGATTTAATGTGATTACTATAGTAGTAGTACTAAATTGAAAACACTCACTTATCAAGGAATAATGTAAAGAAATCTAGAGATATGGAATACATGAGAAACACATAACTCAAATAGTACAAAAGTTGGAATCTTTGTCTGCACTTGTATGGATACTCACTAAAGGATATTTTTCTCTATTACATCTGACAAGAAGCATCTTGAAATCAGTCTTTGATTTATGTATTTATACAAAATGTCTCACCCTGAAACAATTGGACTTCTCATAGAAAATATCAAATATTACAACATGCAAAACTGAAATGTTTCACATATATCTCCTCTGTCTCTTCTCCTGCACGCAGAGACATTTCTTCTCCATATCTTCCATCTTGGAAACAACTAGCACCCGATTATGACCTCTGTGAATATTATGCTCCAATTGTCTCATTTATTTCCAGATGTGTTGGCTTTCACGTGTTCGACATATTGGATACATTTGCTTACTAACTGCACTACTAACCTAGAAGGTTCTGTGGTTTCATTCGCCTTGAAAATATACAGCTTCTTCTCTATACGAGGCAACCTATCCTGTATTTTCCTAGCTTCTAAAGATATAGCCTGTGGCTGTAAACTGGGACCTACTATCCACTTGTTAATCTGCATAAGGTCAATTTGTTTCAATTGTTGGATGATCATTCGGTCTTCTTCTATGATTGTCTTAGAATTAAGTTTACTTTTAGCTATCTCAATCTACCCCAGGGCCTCAAAGATACTATCTCTTTCAACATCCAGTAACCCTTTGTCAAGTGAAGACAGTGCTTCTTCACAAACTTTATTTACTTCCCTGACTAATCTTTTTCTTTCAGCCAGATTTGTCTCCCAGGTATTCAAGATTATGTCACCTCGGGTTTGCTCAGAAAGAGACAATCAAGGGACCTTTTCTACTTCAACCTTTGCTTCTATTAAAATGGCCTCCTAGAACATAGCTCAAGATGGAGTGGATTCTCTCTCCTTAATGTAAATGTTATTTAGAGAAAGGTTTTCCACTCGATAGAATCTTTGAACAACTTCCACTTTCTTAAAAAGGTTTTTCTGGGCTAATTCCATCTTTTTGTGCACCTCCAATGCTTGATCTTGGAAAGATGCCATCTCCACTATTGTAACTTCAGCTAGATGTACCTTGGCCTGAAGTTGTTTGATCAATTCTTCTTGCTGAGTGGCTAATTCTCTATTAGCCTGCGAGTTTTCATCAAGGCTAGTTTTGAGTTGTTGAATTTCTTGTCTGCCATAGGCTCTGATCTTTTCAAAATCCTTATTCATTTTCTTTCTCAGATATCTTTCCATGGTTTCCATCTGATCCTGTAATTATATTACTAATAGATTTCTCTATTTTAGTTGCTCCGCAAGATTTCCTACTAAAGATTTATTTATCATGACAAAAGCTCCCAATGAGCCTGCCATTTCCATAGCGAATTCTGTCTCATCTAAGGCCTATCCATCGTACAAAACTCTATGTATTTTGACAGTTGCATCGTCCTTTTGATGCACATCTCTTATAACTATGGCCCTCCTATTCTTGTTGAAAAATTAGTTTGAGGGAGGCGTTTCTTCTACGGTAATCGAAGTAAGGTCTTCTATGAATATGAATTCGACATTGAGGTTTCATTGGCTTGACTATAAAGGTGTTAATAATTTGATAGGGCTACCTATATCGGTGGATGGTTGTTCCCGTGCTGTGTTGGTAGATAATTTGTTTAGTGTGGATGGTGACGTATCCTGTCCCTTTTTTTATCAAAGCTTCATATTGAACCTTAGCTTGATTATCAGGCGGATCTAATGAAGCAGTATATGCTTTTTGTGTCAAAATTATAGTTTTCTTCAAATTTTCCTGAGTGTCTTGTCCACTGGGACTTCCTGTTTCTAAACCCTAAGTCACAAATTCTTGTGTAGATGGAGGTGTCTGGGTTTCTCCCTGTAAGAATTTGGGAAACATATTTCTTCTGTGTCTTTAGAAATTTTAGAACTCAGCTAATTGATCTAGAGACAGAGTTAGGACTCTACTCAACACTTCCTAGTACGACCTTACTCCCTGGAATATTTCATCCTATGGGGAATCTTCATGCTTGTATCTATTTAGGTTTTATAGAGCCAGGTGGTTTATCACGATCTTATGGGGATCATTCTTCTTGAACTCAATATTAACTAGCTTAATGTCTTCTAGGGTTGCGGCCTCCACTTTTGATTGATCGAAATCTAACAATGAGAACATACCAACTTGTAAAGGGAAGGTTTTCCATACCTTTTTCTACATTTATTTTAGTTCTTTACCGATTCCCCCTATCACCGTTTGATATGCTACCTCTCGGAACACCAACCTAAATGGTATAAAATTTGGTAAATCATGTGGGGGAAATGAACACCTGAAAACCCTGATGTAGGAGAAATGTTCCTCAATATACCAGTCTTCTATTTTCCCTAGGTTGGTCATGATCTTGTATGAAATCCTAGGAGGTGGGAAACCATAAAGAGCGATATGAATTGGCACCACCACATAGTTGTATATTTCGTAGAAGAAATATTTTTCTTTATCCTCCCACAACTTGGAGTGATATAAATGTATGGGCTCAGCGCTGGTTGGAGTCCAACTCCAGCTCATCAAAGAAAACAACGTCATAAAACAAATGGAATCCATAATGTATGCCAACATGTAGAAAGGGAAAGGTTTCCCTTTGGATTTTGATGAATGATACTCTATGATTTCCTTCACCAAACTGTCCGATAATATCTTGGCCCAATTGAAATAAAAACCTTCTGCAACTTTATGCATGATTGGTACCCATGGTAACAGGAAGTGAGTCGAGTTTTCTTTCTCAAATTTTTTTCATAAAATCATGGCCACATACACCATATGGACGTCTAATGATGCATTGACATAGATGCCATGAGTGTCTACTCTGAATTTCTCAGGGTGTGCCCACCAGTCCTTGATTAAGTCAGGGTAGTTCTTTCCATATTGTGTGCACTCTTCTTTGTCGAAATATGTTAGGAAAGCAACATTGTAACTGTGTTTGAAAACTGGGGATAATTTGTAAATCACCTATATATGCTCCGGTCAGAAAGACCCAACAACGGCCTCTTGTGAATTGTGGATTCTCTTGGTTGAGAAGTTAATGTTCTCCAGAGCCCATCCTATTATGTCGTTATACGACATGAGCCTTAGTCACACGGCTATTTTATGAAGCTCTGATTTAGATATATTTTTGAGCTTCGTCGCCTGAGTTTTGGTCACCTCATAGCCCTATTATTTTGGGAAGTTAATCAACTCATGTTGTAGGATATCAAACACCTGCATTAAGGTTTTCACAGTATATACAGCTCTCGACGAGGTGTCTGAGAGGACATATGTGTTTGAGTTTGTGATTTCACCAACCTCTTTAGCTATTTTATGCGGAGCCATGATAATAGTAAGCTCATAACTGTGTTACCTTCTATAGGGAAACACATAAATTTCTTAGCTTGCTAAAACTTGTTGTTCTATGAGAAATAAAAACTATAATTCAAACTCCAATATCTTTATTCAACTTAAGTGTATCGATTTTATGAATATATTTGCTAACGATGTATTCACTTTCCTTAATGAAAAGATCTAGGCATTGATCTGCGATCTTATTTGAAATCATTGTCATAGATCTGTTATTAATGCCATTAATGTTTGGTAGTTTGCAAATGAAAGGTTGGATGAGTAAGATTTGAATTTACCCCAACTTCAATTTAGTGAAAAGTTAATTACGTGGTAATCGCATTTAATCCATTAATAATTGTATTTGACTTTAAACCTTTTCGGTTTTTCGGACTTCGGGATATTTGATAATAGCTCGAGATAGGATTCCCAAAACTTGAAATCGGGAAGCCATTAATCATCATATAATTATCTTTAATTTTAATTAACCCTTCTTAGTGTTTAAGGTGTTTCAGGAGTTCGTACTTCATGAATTCAGAGTATGATGAATGGCGAATATCCGAACTTCGAATTCGCGAAGTTACTATTTAACTTTTAATTGGGCTATATTTTTTTAGGTATTTATCACTTTGTGCATCGACAAATTAAATTTATCAAATTTTAGACATGCCACTACCCATAGTGATGTTTCAAAGCTTAGGAAGATATACATGTATGGTGACTAAGATCCTTTGAACAATTTTCAGACATCTGGACTTTGGATTTGCTACATGGTGAAATGATGAAGCGTGAAACTCTGAAACATTCTCTAGTGGCTTGGTTTTTTAACAATCAGGTGGCTCCACAAAATTCGGGGAAAAAGGAGTCGTTCGATCAACGGGAGAAATTGATCAACGGTGGACCTCGTGTGTGCCTTAAAGATAAGAACGAAATTGATTTTTGATTTGGAAACTGACTTCTGAGATAAAGTAAATTGAATAGGGTAAAGATTCAGGCTTATAATTTTAAATGTGTTCCAACACCACAAACCAAAGTCCAATGTTCCTTTCAAATATATGAATACTATTTTGATTGTCTATACATGTGTTTCCTTAGGTACATCTTGAAATATTCCAACTAACCCTACTTCCTGCATTATATTTGGCCTTGAGGCCATCACATAAATTAGGTTTCCTATCATTGATTGGCACATGGTTTGATCTGTATTTTTGGATTCATCTTCTTCCTTGCTTAGCTTACAACCAATAACCATGGGTGTGCTAATGGGTTCATAGTCTTCCATTTCAAACTTCTTCAACATTTCTTTGTTGTATTTGGTATGGGAAATGAATATGCCTTTGCTAATTTGAGTGATATGCAGCCACAAAAAGAATGATAATTCTCCAAGCATGGACATCTCAAATTCCTTTTGCATTTTGTTTGCAAACTTTTGGCTCATTTCATCAATATTACTTCCAAAATAATATCATTCACGTAAACTACAATGATCAACATTTCTAAATTATCTATTTTGATATAAATATTTCTATATGTTGTTCCTCTTTTGGATCATTGTTGTTGCAAGTACTTGTCAAGTCTTGAATACAATGTTCTGGGGGCTTGTTTTAATCCATAAATTTCTTTCTTCAATCTAAAAACACATTCTTCATCTTTTGACAATAGGAATACTTTAGTTTGTTCTATATACACTTCTTCCATTAAATATCCATTCAGGAATCTTGACATGACATTCATTTGATACACTTTAAAATTTTTGAAGCTTGTAAATGAAAACAAAATTATAATGGCTTCTAGCCTTGCAACAGGTGCAAATGTTTCTTCAAATTCAACGCCTTCCACTTGAGCATATTGTTTATAGACCAGTATTGTTTTGTTTCTTACCAATACTCCATTTCCATTCAACTTATTCTTGAGTATCCACTTTGTACCAATCACATTTTTATTTGTGGGTCTTCGGAGAAGTTCCCATGTTTCATTTTTCTCAATCTGATTTAACTCTTCTTTCATAGTCTTCACCCAATGTGGATAATTATGGGATTCTACAAATAATTTAGGTTGTAATTTGGAAAATAAAGAGTGATTCATATGTTTAGAATTGTTTTCCAGTTTTCTCCTAGTATGAGTCTTAGCATTTTTATCACTAAGAATCGACTTTTCTGAGTGTTTTTTCTTTACATATCTGGATGTAGTTCTTGTATCTTGGAATTCTTCTTCTTCTTCTACATTTTCTAGTTCTTCTTCTTCATGATATGTTTATTCTTCTTATTTTCTATAATTCATTTCTTTTGTGTATAGTTTATTCTTGTGTGGTAGTTCTTCATCTATTTTTGCATTAACACTTTCAACAATTTTATGCAATCTTTTGTTGCAACATATATAGGATTTTCTTCGTGAAGAATATCCAAGAAAAAATCCTTCATCTGCTCTACAGTCAAAATTTCCTATATTCTCATAATCTTGTTTCATGTAACACTTGCTTCCAAATATTATGAAGTGTTTGACATATATTGGTCTACCTTTCCCTAATTCATAGGGGGTGTTGCTACAATTAACTTCAATTTTCCCTCTACTTAGAATGTAGACAACAATGTAAACAACTTCTTTCCAAAATATATCTGAGAGTTTTTCTTCATTTAACTTTGTCTTGGCGATTTCTTGTACATGTTTGTTTTTCCTTTCAACTAATCCATTTTTTTTAGGGGTTCTTCTAGCTGAATACTATCTTTTATGTCTTCCTAGATCATGTATCTATCATGTTAATACATTTTGCAAGCCTGTTGTAAGTCACCATCCTTAAGGACTCCATTAATAAGTAGATTGTAAGTAATCACATTAGGTACAATATCCCTTTTTATCATTTGCACAAAAGTTTTGAAATCATGGCATGTATTTCCTTCCAAACTAATCTCATTAACAAGCACATTGTGCACAATGATATCTAGAAAGACTCTTCTTTGTATTATTTTGTTCCATTGGTCTATTATGCATTGCATGTTTTCCTCATGGTAGTAGATATTAATGAGGATGGTGATAGTAAATAAGTTAGGGGTCTTATGCTAGTCCAATATTTTAGTCAACAAATTATTTTCCTCCTATATCTAGCCTCTATTAGTGGTCAAGCCTCTATTAGTGTTCAAGAGAATACACTTTTGTTTCCTCCTCTATGATAGCTAAGTTGTACAGTTGTGTAGAAGAATTAAGTTGCTTGAAAAATAGACACTAGGACGTTCAGTATCTTAGATATGTAAATTCAAGAATCATATATTTGATTGATATTTTCATCAAAATTACTTTCTTATCATAATACAAACTAGCACCCATAAGAATACCCAGCCTACATTCCGGAGAAAACAATCTCCACTATGTGTAAAACACATAACAAAACATAAAGAAGAAAAAAACAACCACCAATATATAAACAAACCTCAACTATGAATAATTCAAATGATCTAATCCACCAGAATCGAATGATGATATTTCTCCCACCATTGAATCGTTTTTTCCTACATAAAATAAATCTTTTCCACTAGTTTCTTGGTATAATTTATTCTCGAAATTTATTTTTATTTTGTTTCTGTTGTGAAGCAAAATTGTAGATTTTATGCTCATTATTTCCCTGTATTTGATAAAAAAACTTGTATTCTTGTGTAGGAGAATAGTTAGGAAAATCCGGTTGCCAAATATTTCAATTGCAATGTGGCCAAAAGTTCTTCTATTTCAAAATTGAAATGTCTTTCTTCAAGTACAAAACATTTTTTTTTCTTTTTCTAGTAGGTAAGTAGTATCATTATTTTATGGTATTTAAGGGTGTTTTATTTTTTTTTCTTTTTTCAATGAAGCAAAGTTGTTAATTATATAAAATATGGAATATCTCTCCAACATTGTGGTTACCTCTTTTGTATGCAAAGATTAGATTTCTTTGAAAAAAAAAAATGAATTTTGTTGCTTGTTTGTAACCACTACAAATTCTATGAATGCATCTTTCAATGTTAATTTGGTTGGTTTACATTTATCATTTTATTGTATTCTAGAATATTTTTTACCTATATTAGGAATTTATTTCTCAATTTTTGTGCAACTTTTAGCATATTAGAAGAGAAATAAATGTGAAGAGGAATTTGAAATAAAATAGTGAATTAGGAATGTTTCCTTTTCTTGATTATGATAGACATTGATATACCGGATTCAAAGAGAGAGTAATAAGAGAAGTAAAAAGTGATGGAAACATAAAATTAAATATATCATGAAGATTCTCTTAGAATGGTGATCTAATCACTAATAAATAGATCATTAACCTTCTCTATCAGTGTTCAATAACATACTAGTTTTTCCTCATCTTTCATAGCTAGGATGTATTGTTGCATAGAAGAATCAATTTACTTAAAGAATAGAAACTAGGTCCTTTAGTATATTATCTATGTAAATTCAACAGTCATATATTTCATTCAAATTGTCATTAAAAACACTTTCATGCCACAACACAAATTAACACCCATAGGAATACTCATCCTACATTCCTGACACAAAAGGATCCACTACAGGTAGAACATAACATAGATAAGGACCCAAAAAAAAAAAACATTAAAACACAAATAAAAATGTACTAAAAAGAATTAAACGAATCCAATTCAGCAGGATACAACGATGAGATTGCTCCTCCATAAAATAATATCACCCGACCACTACATCCCTTTTTTTAATAGAATCATTTTAGTATTGTCTTTCAAGCTATTTTCCTTTTATTTTGTAACGAGCCTCCTCGTTACGACGACGAACCTCTTGACAAGTACAAATTGTTTTTTACTTTTTTTCTTTTCTGAAAGTGCAAAAACAATGTGTGTGTGTGTGTACAAGGGTAATAAACACATTCGACTCTGCATCGCCACCCGATGATGAACAAGATGCATACAACGACGAACACAACATGACGACCTAAGACGCACATCAAGTATCTGCAAGCAAAGAACGGCAATCCACCGACAATAAATAAGACTGACTACCCGCCCATCCTACCCTGCAATGGTTAGGACCTCCAAGACACATAAGCAACACTCAAGCCCAGGTTCCCATCAATTTTAACCATTTAAGGTCTCGGGGCTAAAGACTGTTAACATCATAAATGCGGATGTTAACATCATAAAGATATACTCATCCACCACAAAATACTCTGACAAAAATTAAGGTAAAGAGATGTAAATTGCAGGCTTTTAATTTATTCAAGGTCTTAGTTGTTAATTTACAGCTGCACAAGTTTCGATACAATACAATGGATAAGGAGTTAACTGGATGTTAATCACTGCAAAGCAAGAGGTTTGCATATAATTTTAGGAACACTATTGTAATGATACGACCTAGGGATAAAAGTTGTGTTCAGGGAACAAAAGGTCGAAATGAAGTAAGACATCGACTGCACGAACTTTAAGGTCAGTTATGACACGCAATTATAAAATTGCGACAGAGCTGCCATCATGATCAATGCCTCCCTAATTCTTCCAAATGGACGGCCATTAAGGTAGGGCCGACCTATAGTACTAACATTGTAACATTGTAGGAAGTTTCAGTGTCATATCTCGTGAACCATCCCTTATCCTTCCAGTATTCTGCCAAATTTGTTGACAGTTCCCTGAGGATCATCAACAATTTCAGTATTAACATCATCAACAATTTCAGTACTATGGATCTTCTTGAGCTTGTGGTTGTGACATGCGTGTTGTTATCACTATTGTAAAAAATAAATAAGTGAATCTTGTAGTAAAATGACCTCTTGTGTAACCAAATTCCAGTTCAGTAGTAGTTTTCTACATTATTAGATGACACCCTATCTTACTACAGTGGCATAATATATCCCTATACTGGGATTTTGTTCCACATTAATATTGTCAATTCTCCATTCTCTTCAATTACTAATCTCTGATTTTGCCCAATTCCTTGAAACTTACAACCAACCTTATACTTATATGATGTGTCTATTTGGTCAAATTTGCACACATTTAATAGCATCAACCCAGACTCAACACTACGTAAACCTGATTAGTGAACTGATGAGATGATGTCTACTGGTCACAACATTTTTTTTTTGTATTCTACAAACAAATGAATTGCTTTAATGCTTGTATTTTTGTTTTACAGTTGAATGGCATGGAAGAGGTAGTGGACACCTCCGACAGGATGAATCGGATCAACAATCGAGACTGTGAGCTCTTGAGGATGACATGGTTACTGGCTAAGAACAAAACCACCTACATTCCTACCGTTTCAGTCATTTTTAGGGCTGTTATGTACAGTGGTCTCTCGCCTCAAACAACCGTCTACACGGTCGACTCCGAGAGAAAGGCTCTACCGGTATATTTGACTCAACTAGATCTGTCTTCCTATAGATTTGACTCAACTAGATCTGTTTGCAATCCAGCACATCGTTCAAGAGCAATTCGTTGCAGAGTGCCAGGGAGTGTATTGTTTTGAGTGGGTTTCCTCCACTGTCCATGCAAATCAAAAGCAGAATTATAAGGCCATCGAGAGCACTCCTCACTCGTTCCTTTATCCAGAGACCAACTTGAGAGTCAAGAACCCTTGTTCCATTATGTTTCCGGCAACGAGAAACGTGAACCAAACACAAAATGGGAACAGAATGAGAATAGGATTTCTTGGTCAAAATTCTGGGAACAAGTTCGAAAAAAACATAAGACTAACTGTGCATAACAAAAAAATGGTTGCCTCTACATCGCCTGCAGACTGTTATTATCTGTTAAATTTCTTTGTTACGAATCCACAAATATTTTCATTGCCAGACGGTAAAATCTCCTTACAGATCTTCCCAACATTTACATAATAGTTTCTTGATCGGGATGTAATTGATACAAATTCAACGAATTCGAGATAAACTATATGACCTTTCTGGAACAACTTACAATCATGCAAGTATGATATACATATTTAATTTCATAAAGTCATATGAAAATCATTTCACTACCCTAAACCCTGATGAAACCAGAAGGACCCAGAGAGTCAATACTGAATACAATTGCAAAGGGTGGTAACTATTAGAGCTACAGTCTGCAGACACCCATGTAACAAATTGTGCATGGGATTGGGAACTAGATGTATCAATTGAAGTCGCTAGGGTTTGAGACCCAATTGGAGTATCCGCCGAACATAAGAGGGTAGGAGAAAATAATACTTTGTCACAAGTGAGGTTTAAATAAAAATAGAAGCTACAGCATATACAATTTTAATCGTCGAGTAAATAAATAGAAACAGTCATTCATTCCATTTACAAACGATATTTCGATCCCAGCGTAAGTCATAATGCATTCTATTCTACCAAAAATAAAAATCATACCGTTGCCTTATCACCTGCTTCAAATGACGTACCGTGCTCCATGTCGCTCTCGCTCGTCGACCGTCGAGACCTCACCGGTACCTCCCATCCAACGCTAGGGGTACTCTGCTTCCCCCTTAGCCCCCTGAGCCGCAAAGGGGCCACACACTATCCAGATGGTATGTCTAGCTCCCATCTCACCTCGCAAGGCTGAGCTACCACTCCTCTCCGAGCTGGGAAATCCCAAATCCCCACAAGTAAATCAGTCAAGTCACTAATCTGGCAGCGTAACGTTATGCTAACAGTCGATCCTTTCTTCCTTCTCCTCTCTCTCTTTTATAGAATTTTAGAAATTCCATTCTTTCCCTAATCTCCTTAAATTTTAAGTTTTAAATAAAAATCTTCTAAAAATTCTCCATCATACAAGTGTCATTCATCCCCCACATTCCTCCAATAATTATTTTCTTTAATTTATTAAATTGTCTTATTTCCCTCACTCACCTAGAGTTACTCCTAAATTTACTCCTAGGTGTCCCTAGATTCCCTTACAGGTTTTAAAGACTTTCCCTAAAATGAAGTTGCTAATTTAGTTCAATTTAGAAGGTTCTTAATTGCAGATTCTTTACTAAGTTGACCTCTTGCTTTTTACCATAAGTTCCCCTCTTTCCCTTTTTATGTTACCTCCATCCCCTAGTTTCCTAAATTTTATAATTTCCCTCTTTCCCCTTTTTATTAGAGCTAAAAACGGCAGTTGCAATTTAACCCCTTTTCCCTTTTATTATTAATTCAACATTATCAAACGTTAAAATAATTAATTTCTTCTTTATATTTTTTTTCCACCGATTTTATTTAATTTCTTACTCTCTTCATTTTACTCAAAAATTTATGAAGACAAAATTATTACGTAAGGGGTTTTTATTTTAAAATTTATTGTTATAATTTTATATAGATATTTTCTCAAGGGTATACAAAACCTTACCCCTAGCGAAGTTTTTAGACTTAGGACTTAGATTTTGAACTAGGTGACATTTAATTAGGGGAGTTGTTTTAAATTTTCTCAAAGTGTTGATTGTCTTAGGGCCATCTAGGTTCATTCCTTTATCATCATCAACGCGACATGCCCTTCAGGATGCACTACGTGCTCCAAGGGTTCCACTCGCCTCTTTTGTTTATTTTGCGCGATGTGCCCTTCAGGATGCACCACATGCTCCAAGGGTGCCACTCACTTCTTGTGTTTATTTTGCGCGACATGCCCTTCATGATGCACCACGTGCTCCAAGGGTGCCACTCACCTCTTGACTGATTGGTAGACATCAATAACCCCTGGAGTCAACACTCTGCCAGGTCAACTTGTGGGAGACTAAGGGATTCTAAGGAATAAGGCACCCGCCTTATTGCGTGCCCCTTAGAATAATCGTGAGCGACTGTCGTAGTCTTCCCTCATAGCATCGTGGGTCCTCTCGAACTAGGTAATTGCTAACCTACAGTTCGAGCCACGACGGGAGTGCTAGTAGGCTGTGGCAGGGCTGCTGACCACACCTCTCCCTCAACCCCTCTGGTAGTCATGTGTGGCCCCTTTACTCCATATGTGAGTCTGGTCATCAAGCTATCGTCAGCCTGCATCATCAACAAATCATGTCAGAACATGTCCACATCATATCATCTAATCAAATGTACTAATATCAAAGTAAATCAATCAACCCCCAATAGCACACTCCCTAACTCGATCAAGAGTCCAAGGGGTTCCATCGATGCCTCTGCATCCTCAAGGTCCAAAACCCTGCACACTCAGTAAAACTGAGTCAATAGCACCTTTCTATGTCAGTGCAGTAAAACATCATGTCATATACCATAACGCATCATAATCAAGGACAAATGTTTTAATATCATAATAGCCCAGATCACTTGCGAGCGAGTGTCCTCAAAGAATAAGTTTTCTCAGTGCGCCAAAGCGGGATGTTACATACACCCCCTCTTGGTCTAAACTTCGTCCCAAAGTTTCTAAGTATAAATGTCAAAATAAGTGTATCTAGTGTCATATGTCTATCTATCAAATAAAAATGGAAACTGTTGGCGCATATCATATGCGTCCTCCTAGGGCGCCAAGTGCGGACTATAATTGTGCCACTGGACCTTGACCTGATCTATCGTTCGACGTCGTAACTGTCGAACGCGGTGATCTAAGATGTGGACCGGCTCAGCCGTGAGCGCTCCCTCGTCCGATACCTGCAAGGAACTCATGTCAATCACATGTGTAGGATCACTAATATAA
>SNQJ01S0031392.1:268958-292598 GCA_010110895.2 Picea sitchensis
TGCAAGGAACTCATGTCAATCACATGTGTAGGATCACTAATATAATGTCTCAAAACAGATACATGAAAAACATCGTGCATATGCCTCAAAGAATCAGGCAAGTTTAGTCAATAGGCCACGGGCCCTTTTCTCTCCACAATCTCGAAAGGTCCCACAAACCTAGGAGAGAGTTTAGCTCCCTTCCCAAAATTGATTGAACTCTTATGCATTTTAACCCGTAAGAAGACTCGATCGTTGACCTCATAACTACGGTCGAATCGGTGCGCATTGGCATAACTCTTCTGTTGATCCTGCGCTTTATTAATCCTTTGTCTTGTGGTTTGCATTTTCTCTTCCAATTCTTGGATCTCTTATGGTCCCACTAGGACGCTATCCTCAAGCCGATTCCAACTCAAGGGTGTCTGACACGGTCGCCCGTAAAGAAACTCGAAAGGCACCATCTTAATGGTGCTCTGGTAACTGTTGTTGTAAGCGAACTCTACTAGTGGCAATAATTCTTCCCAACACTTTTTTTGGTCCATTACATACATCTGCAATATGTCCTTCAAGGTCTGGTTCGTTCGTTCGGTCTGTCCGTCAGTCTCTGGGTGATACGCAGTACTAAAGTTAAGTTGAGTTCCCATGGCCTCTTGGAAACTCGTCCAAAATCGTCCAGTAAACACCGATCCTCGATCGGATATAATCTTTTTAGGCAAGCCATGCAGCCTTACAATCTCATTGATGAAAACTCTAGCTATTTCAAGTGCCTGATACATCGTACACACAGGAATAAAGTGAGAACTATTCATCAAAGTGTCTACTACTACAAAAATCGAGTCATGTCTCCTTGCCGTCAGTGGAAATCCAACAATAAAATCCATCGAAATAACATCCCATTTCGATTTCGGAATGGCATGTGGTTGAAGTAATCCTGTTGGGTGTCTATGTTCATCCTTTACTTGCTGACACTCTAGACATCTGGCCACATAGTTGACTATTTCGACCTTCATTCCCTTCTAGAAGAATAAGGGTTTAAGTTTTTCCCTCATCTTCGTGACTCCTGGGTGAACCATGTAAACTGCTCTATGAGACTCGCTCAAGATCAACATCCTCAACTCATCGTTTGGTGGTACGTAAATCTGATTTCTAAACCTCAATAACCCATCGCCATCAAATGAAAATCCCTCATATCGTGGTACCATCATTGTGTTTTGTCCGATAAAACCCTCGACCTCTTTGTACTAGTCGTCGTCACGCTGTAAAGTTAGAATCTTTTCATGTATATTCGTCTGAAGAGGCAACATCGAAAAGATGTGTGGCCTTCGACTCAAAGCATCCGTCACTCGGTTCATTGTTCCCTTTATGTAATTAATCTCAAAGTCGTACTCGCTAAGCAATTCCTACCAACGTTGTTGTCACATGTTCATGTCACTTTGCGTAAAAATGTGTTGTAGTCCACAATGATCAGTCGTTAGTTCAAATTGTCATCCAACAATGTAGTGTCTCCAAACCTTGAAGGCATATACGATGGCTAATAACTCCAAATCGCGTGTCGCATATTTCTCCTCATGCCTTCTTAGTTTCCTCGAAATGTAAGCGATTACTCATCCGTCTTGCATCAACACTCCGCCTAAGCCTTCCTTGGATGCATCTGTGCATACCAGGAAGTCTACGTCCATGTCAAGGACCTTTAGTATCGGCGCTGTCGTCAACAAATCTTTAAGACTCCAAAATGATTCCGCGCATTTCTCGGTCCAACAAAATTCTTGTTTTTCTTCTGCAAATACGTGATCGAATTTTCTATCTTCGAAAATCCCTCGACAAACCGTCCATAGTATCTTTCTAAACCCATAAAGCTACGCACTTCCGTGACATTCATTGGCACAGGCCATTCCATAATAGCCTCGACCTTGGCTGGATCCACGACAATACCTTCTTCGGAGATGACATGCCCTAAGTAGTGAATCTTCGATTGATAAAAAGAGCATTTGGACAATTTCCCATACAATTTGTGCTCTCGCAGACACTGTAGTACTAAGCGCAAGTGCTCGTCATGCTCCTCCGTCGTATGAGTGTAAATCAAAATATCGTCAATGAACACTTGGAAGAACTTGTCCAAGTACTCATGGAACACCCCGTTCATCAAACTCATAAATACCCCTGGGGCGTTTGTCAGTCCAAACGGTAAAACAGTAAACTCGTAATGTCCAAACCTCATCTTAAAGGCGATCTTAGGGACGTCATCCTCCTTGATCCGCAACTGGTGATACCCTGATTGCAAATCGATCTTGGAGAACACCGTCGCACCCTTCATTTGATTGAACAGATCATCAATTCTTGGCAAGGGATACTGATTCTTGACAGTGGGCTTGTTCAGTTGACTGTAGTCAATGCAAAGCCTCCATGATCCTTCCTTCTTTCGTATGAAAATAACTGGTGCACCCCACGGTGACACACTAGGACGTATCAGTCCCATGTCCAACAAATCCTTCAGTTGCATTTTCAACTCTTGTAACTCTGGGGTCGACATCCGACAAGGGGTTCTTGCTATCAGTTCAGTCCCCAGTTTTAAGTCTATGGTAAACTCCAATTCCCTCTCCGGCAGCATCCCAGGTAACTCCTCCGAAAACATGTCCGTAAACTCTCTCACCATAGGAAGGTGTTCTAGAAATTCTGCTACCCCCTTCTCATTTAGCGCAAGGATCGCATAAAGCTTTCACCCATTACGCATACTCTTTCTTAATTGTAAGGAAGAGACGAACCTCAGGGAAAATCCCTGGTTCTGTCCTACAATCACACGTCTCTATCCCTCATCATTGACCAAGCTCAACCATTTTGTCTTACAGTTGATTATCACATCATGTGATTCCAACCAATCCATACCAATCACAACATCATAAGATCCTAAGATCGTGATGTACAGGTTGGTCCTTGTGACAAACTCTCCGAGGTTAAGGGCACAGCCCGTAACCTTTCCTCCAACCTTCTGTCTGGCTCCTGAAGCCATCTCTATGAAGATAAACTCATCCTGTTCGACTGCCTTTACCTTAATCATTTTTAGCGCTGCACTAGAAATGAAACTCTCGGTAGCACCAGGATCTATCAAAATACTAAGGGTCTCGTTAGCAACGATACCTGTCGTCTCGAGCACAGTCGACTGATTCTCTTCCTGGCGGTTATTCACTGATGCATGAATCCGATGGGCCTTGCCCATATCTCCCACTGTAGTGGGTCCGACTAATCTGGACGCTCTGGTCCTCTTCACAGGACAGTCACGCTGGTAGTGTGGCTCCCCACACGTCCAACACCCCTTCTTCAACCCAGTAGTCTTGGTACCCGAAGTAGAAGATGACAACCCACCGGCCTGGAACCCTGGTCTGTTCTGTTGAACAGGCCTAAACTACTGTTGTTGCAGGCAACGCTGCTGCTGATACAGTGGTCCCCGATAAGGTGTCCGCTGCTGAGGTGGTGGTCGTCGGGGTGTAGTGAAAGTGGATCCCCTCTGGAAGCCACGATATCCCGGTGTATGTCTCTCTAGTGTCTGGTGTTGCTGGGTTCCAGACGAACCCTGCCCTGCTAGTCTCACTGGAGTCCTGGTCTGACCCCCACTGTTAGGCTCCTCCTCAGCTATGAGGGCCTTCTGAATGACATCATGCAAGGTTTGAGGCATCAAAATCCTAAACTTTTCATGTAGACTGTCATTAAGGCTGAACACGAATATGTTGACCTTAAGTTTCTCTGTGTTAAGGTGCGGAGCGTACCGGAGCAGCTAAATAAAATGGGCCTCATACTCGAGAACTGTACGACCTCCCTGTCGTAAGGCATTGAACTCATTGAGTTGACGCTCAATGAATTTATATGAAAGGTACCTCTCTCAGAACCGTTCCTTGAACAGTTCCCATGACACATCTTCAATGGCCATGTTCAACTACGGTAGGAGAGTCTTCCACCATAGAAGAGCGCTCCCCTTTAGTTGAAAGACCACCATGCAGACCTTCATGTTGGAGGTATAATCGTGAAGTGCGAAGCACATCACCATGTTCTCCAACCATGCCTCGGTGGCTGTGCCATCCGGGGCACCAAAGAACCTTCTCGAGTTCACGGTGAATGCTACCAGTAACAGTCGGTGCGCGTGGCGGAACCTCAACGGGCGCCAGTGCTCTAGCCTCATCTCTATCCAAATGGATGATAAGTGCCTCAGACCTTCTCGAGAACCTGCTTACCTCCCTAGGGGTTAGACCCCTCAGGCATGGATGTTACTAGAGGCATCGCGCCCCCTCCACTAGCACCCCGTCGTTTGCCTCCGCAACGTCCTCTAACCATGATTACATGCATGCACACAATCAACTCAATTAGCAACAATATAATCAAATCATGTCAACGAAATCCGTAGCGATCCCAAGTCGTGAGTCAAACATGCTCTGATACCATATGTAACGAGCCTCCTCGTTACGACGACGAACCTCTTGACAAGTACAAAGAAATTTTTACTTTTTTTTTTTGAAAGTGAAAAAACAATGTGTGCGTGTGTGTATAAGGGTAATAAACACATTCGAATCTACATTTTCACCCGACGACGAACAAGACTCATAAAATGGTGAACACAACATGACGACCTAAGACACACATCAAGTATCTACAAGCAATGAACGACAATCCACCGATAATAAATAAGACTGACTACCCGCTCGTCCTACCCTGCAATGGTTAGGACCTCCAAGACACATAAGCAACGCTCAGGCCCAGGTTCCCATCGATTTTAACCATTTAAGGTCTCAGGGTTGGCGACTATTCTGAGGAACATGGAGGTGTCTACATCCCGCCCGACTCAAGCAGACCAAGCATTAAAATGATTACAACCAAGTACAACAAAAATTAAATGAACAACCACATCCTCTATGAAGGCGCAAGTCAGTAGGACTCTGACAACAACCAACCATTGTTAAGACAAGGCATTATCTATGACTCAAATGGGCATTAATTATAGACCAACTTCTCCATTTAAATTCCATTAATCGACGTGTTACCCAATTCCCCCTTAAAAATAATGTAAATTCAATTAATTGCTATTCCCTATTTAATAACTCATAACAACTGATTGTACTTAGTTCAATGACATTACATTTATATGTTAACAATTCAACAAAATCTCAACAACATTACCATAAAATAATAACAACATTACACTACTATTAAAATAACTCCGCGAATAAATTAACAATCTCAATACATCTTATATGTTACCGATACCATAAAATTACAATGACATTACCATAACAACATCACATCTTATATTATGATAACTTTGCAAATAAATTATCAATCACATTACTTCTTGTATGCTACCAATACAATAAAATTTCAATGACTTACCATAACCACATCACCTTCTATATTATAATAACCTTGCAAATAAAATATCAATCACCAATCACATTAATAATACCAATATGAAGAGACATTGGAATTTTACCCAATTTAAAACAAATTCGTTGTCCTTCCAAATCAATCCTTACCAAGTTGTTAAAAGGGGTTATGTAATATCCTTTACTTATTTATTTGGGGCTAGGCCACCTGGTCCTATACAGTTAATGAATCGATAACATTAATTACTATACTAAACATTTTCAACGTTTTATTTATTAATATTTACTTTTACAATATTTTACACAAGGAAAGTTATATTAATCAAAGTTAGACTAAAGAGGCATAGTTGAGAATCTACACATAAGCGCAAGTATACCAAGAGCATCTCCTCTAAGCAATGATTTATTATTAATCAACAACACCTACTAATCCCGACAGTAAACTACACAAATGCGGATGTTAATATCATAAATATTTACTCATCCACCACAAAATACTTTGACAAAAATTAAGGTAAAGAGATGTAAATTGCAGGCTTTTAATTGATTCAAGGTCTTAGGTGTTAATTTACAGTTGCACAAGTTTCGATACAATACAATGGATAAGGAGTTAACTTGATGTTAATCACTACAAAGCAAGAGGCTTGCATATAATTTTAGGAACACTATCGTAATGAGACGACCCAGGGATAAAATTTTTGTTTAGGGAACAAAAGGTCAAAATGAAGTAAGACATCGACTATATGAACTTTAAGGTCAGTTATGACACGCAATTATAAAATTTCCATAGAACTGCCATCATGATCAATGGCTCCCTAATTCTGCCAAACAGATGGTCATTAAGGTAGGGCCGACCTATAGTACTAACATTGTAACATTGTAGGTAGTTTCAGTGTCATTTCTCGTGAACCATCCCCTATCCTTCTAGTATTCTACCAAATTCGTTGACAGTTCCTTGAGGATCATCAACAATTTCATTATTAACATCATCAACAATTTCAATACTATGGATCTTCTTGAGCTTGTGGTTGTGATGTATGTGTTGTTATCACTATTGTACAAAATAAATAAGTGAATCTTGTAGTAAAATGACCTCTTGTGTAACCAAATTCCAGTTCAGCAGTAGTTTTCTATATTATTAGATGACACCCTATCTTACTACAGTGGCATAATATATCCCTATACTGGGATTTTGTTCCACATTAATACTGTGAATTCTCCATTCTCTTCAATTGTTAATCTCTGATTTTGCCCAATTCCTTGAAACTTACAACCAACCTTATACTTATATGATGTGTCTCTTCGGTCAACTTTGCACAGATTTAATAGCATCAACCCAAACTCAACACTATGTAAACCTGATTAGTGAATCGATGAGCTGATGTCTACTGGCCACAACATTTTGTTTTTGTATTCTACAGCAAATGAATTGATTTAATGCTTGTATTTTTGTTTTACATCTGAATGGCATGGAAGAGGTAGCGGACACCTCTGATAGGACGAATCGAATCAACAACCGAGACTATGAGCTTCTGGGGTTGACATGGTTACTGGCTAAGAACAGAATTGCCTACATTCCTACCGTTTCATCCGTTTTCAGGGTTGTTATGTACATTGGCCTCTCGCCTCAAACAACCGTCTGCATGGTCGACCTTGAGAGAATGCCTCTGCCTGTAGATTCGACTCAACTACATCTATCTGCCTGTAGATTCGACTCAACTAGATCTGTCTGCGATCCAACACATCGTTTAAGAGCAATTCGTTGCAGAGTGTCAAGGAGTGTGTTGTTTCGAGTGGGTTTCCTCCACTGTCCATGTAAATCAAAAGCAGACTTCTAAGGCCATTGAGACCACTCCTCACTCGTTCCTTTATCCAGAGACCGACTTAAGAGTCAAGAACCCTTGTGCCATTGTGTTGTCGGCAACGAGAAACGCGAACCAGACGTAAAATGGGAATGGAACGAGAATAGGATTTCTTGGTCGAAATTCTGGGAACAAGTTTGATCAGAACATAAGACTAACTGTGCGTAACAAAAAAAATGGTTGCCGCTACATCGCCCACAGACTGTTATTATCTGCTAAATTTCTTTGTTACGAGTCCAGGAAGATTTTCATTACCAAACGGTAAAATCTCCTTACAGATCTGCCCAACATTTACATAATAGTTTCTTGATCGGGATGTAATTGATACAAATTCAACGAATTCGAGATAAACTATATGACCTTTCTGGAACAACTTACAATCATGCAAGTACGATATACATATTTAATTTCATAAAGTCGGATGAAAAGCATTTCACTACCCTAAACCCTGATGAAACCAGAAGGACCCAGAGAGTCAAGACTGAATACAATTGCAAAGGGTGGTAACTATTAGAGCTGCAGTCTGTAGAAACCCATGTAACAAATTGCGCATGGGATTGGGAACTAGAAGTATCAATTGAAGCCGTCAGGGTTCGAAACCCAATTGGAGTATCCGCCGAACATAAGAGGGTAGGAGAAAATAATACTTTGTCACAAGAGAGGTTTAAATAAAAACAACAGCTATAGCATATACAATTTTAATCACCAAGTAAATAAATAGAAACAGTCATTCATTCCATTTACAAACGATATTTTGATCCCAACGTAAGTCATAATGCATTATATTCTACCAAAAATAAAAATCATATCGTTGCCTTATCGCCTATTTCGAATGACGTCCCGCGCTCCGTGCTTCTCCCGCTCGCCGACCTCATCGCTACCTCCCAGCCAATGCTAGGGGTACTCTGCTTCCCCCTTAGCCCCCCGAGCTGCAAAGGGGCCACACACTATCCAAATGATACGTCTAGCTCCCAACTCGCCTTGCAAGGCTGAGCTACCACTCCTCTCCGAGCTGGGAAATCCCAACTCCCCACAAGTAAATTAGTCAAGTCACTAATCCGGCAACGTAACGTTACGCTAACAATCGATCCCTTCTTCCTTCTCCTCTCTCTATTTTATAGAATTTTAGAACTTCCATTCTTTCCCTAATCTCATTAAATTTTAAGTTTTAAATAAAAATCTTCTAAAAATTCTCCATCGTACAAGTGTCATTCATCCCCCACATTCCTCCAATAATTATTTTCTTTAATTTATTAAATTGTCTTATTTCCCTCACCCACCTAGAGTTACTCCTAAATTTACTCCTAGGTGTCCCTGGATTCCCTTACAGGTTTTAAAGACTTTCCCTAAAATGAAGTTGCTAATTTAGTTCAATTTAGAAGGTTCTTAATTGCAGATTCTTTACTAAGTTGACCTCTTGATTTTTACCATAAGTTCCCCTCTTTCCCTTTTTATGTTACGGTTCTTAATTACAGCTTCTTTACTAGTTGGACTTCTTTACCATAAGTTCCCTCTTTCCCTTTTTATGTTACCTCCATCCCTAGTTTCCTAAATTTTATAATTTCCTCTTTCCCTTTTTATTAGAGATAAAAACCCATTACTGCAATTTAACCCTTTATTATTAATTCAACATTATCAAAAGTTAAAATAATAATTTCTTCTTTATATTTTTTTTTCCACCGATTTTATTTAATTTTTACTCTCTTCATTTTACCCCAAAATTTATGAAGACCAAATTATTACTCATAGTTTTCATTTTAAAATTTATTATAATTTTATATAGATATTTTCTCATGTGCACAAACCTACCCTAGCTAAGTTTTAGACTTAGGACTTAGATTCTAAACTGGGCTACATTTAATTAGGGGAGTTGTTTTAAATTTTCTTAAAGTGTTGATTGTCTTAGGGCCATCTAGGTTCGTTCCTTTATCATCATCAATGCGGCGTACCTTCAGGACGCACTACGTGCTCCAAGGGTGTCACTCGCCTCTTTTGTTTCTTTTGTGCGACGTGCCCTTCAAGATGCACCACGTGATCTAAGGGTGCCACTCGCTTCTTGTGTTTCTTTTGCACGATGTGCCCTTCAGGATGCACCACGTGCTCCAAGGGTGCCACTCGCGTCTTGAATAATTGGTAGACATCAATAACCCCTGGAGTCAACACTCCTCCAAGTGAACTTGTGGGAGACTAAGGGATTCTAAGGAATAAGGCCCTCGCCTTATTGCGCGCCCCTTAGAATCATCGTGAGCGACTGTCGTAGTCTGCCCTCACGACATTGTGGGTCCTCTCAAACTAGGTAATTGTTAACCTACAGTTCGAGCCACGGCAGGAGTGCTAGTAGGCTGTGGCAGGGATGCTGACCACACCTCTCCCTCAACCCCTCTGATAGTCGTGTGTGGCCCCTTTACTCCATATGTGAGTCTGGTCGGCAAGCTATAGTCAGCCTGCATCATTAACAAATCATGTCAGAACATGTCCACATCATATCATCTAATCAAATGTACTAATATCATAGTAAATCAATCAAAACCCAATAGCACACTCCCTGACTCGATCCGAAGTCCAAGGGGTTCCATCGATGCCTCTGCATCCTCAAGGTCCAAAACCCTACACACTCAGTAAAACCGAGTCAATAGCACTTGTCTATGTGAGTGCAGTAAAACATCATGTCATCTACCATAACGCATCATAATCAAGGGAAAATGTTTTAATATCATAATAGCTCGGATCACTTGTGAGCAAGTGTCCTCAAAGAATAAGTTTTCTCAGTGCGCCAGAGCGGGATGTTACATATTTTTTCTTTTGTTGTGAAGAAAAGTTGTTGGTTGCATACTTGTTTTTTACCTATATGTGATTAACAATTTGTATTCATGTGCAGGAGAATATACACTATATAGTTTTTAGTCATTTACTTATGATAATTCAACTCCTAGATGTTTCGTTTGCAATGTGGTCAAAAGTTCTTTTAATTAACAATTGAAATGCATTTCGAACAATAGAAAATTACTTTCTACTCCTAGTTCATGTTATTTAGTTTGCTTGTTTTCTTTTCTTTTTATTTGAAGCAAATTGTATACTTTTATAAAATATAGATTAGGTTTCCGAGTTGTTTAGTTGGTGGCTATTGAAAAATCTAGAAATACATATTTCAAGTCATTTTGATTGGTTTTATATTTATTTTGTGATTGCGTTATGAATTTTTTTTTGTCTAGCTTATACATTTAACTATCAATGTCATTGCACTTTATAAATTTATTGTTATTCTCATACTTGATTAGTTTCATTGTCGGTATGCCCTTTTAAGTTATTTTTTCTTTTTGGTTTTGTTGTGAAAAAAAATTGTTTATCGTATATTTTTTCTCTCCAACTTTTATAACTAGCATTATATTCTTGTGTAGAATAATATAGTCGCCTGAAAAATAGACACTAAGTTCTTTAGTCATTTAGTTATGGATTTAGTTATGGAAACTTAGGAGAGACATTTTTCATTGGTATTGTGGTCAAAAGTTCTTTTATATGGTAGTTGAAATGCATTTCTTATAGCAGAAAACAAATTTCTACTATTAGTGAATTAGTTTTATTGCAATATTCTCTTTTAAGGTGTCTTTTTTTCCTCTTTATTATGAAAAAAAAAATGTTTCTTGTATAGAGGTCTTGGAATTTCTATGTTCCTACTTAGCAATTGTAACTATAAAAAAAAATGAAATATGCAAATTGAACTAATTTTTCATTATAATTTACTAGATGCATGCAATTAATTACATTAATTCATATATATTATCGTGTCTATAGTTGCGTTAAACCATAAATCATTTCATCTATTATATAATAAAACTATTGCATTTCTATTATCATAGAATTGCTATAGCTTCACTTGACTTTTTCACATGTATTCGTTGTTTTTCTATCGCAAGTAATGCTTTGTATGATCCTTTTTCATGGGGGACATGTTGTTCAAATATCTATTAATCTTCCATGATATTTTCTTGTATTTGATTCATTGCATCTTTATGCCCCTTTGACCATGTACTTTGTAAACAAAAGAAATGTCATTTTCAATTGAACTTGTTATTCAAACAAACAAACATGTTTTTTATTTATACATTGAATGCACACAAAATTGACCATGTGGTCTAATTTCCATTTATTTCGACTATAAAATTTCCAGTACAGTATAGGTGATTTCCTATTTGATGAACTTTCTTTTCCCATCAAGGATATGTAGATATTTTGTCAATAAGAACATAATTATGTGTTGACATTCCATAAGATTTTCACAATGTCAATGATCCTAGTACGTATTTTCATACAATGTCTCTTTCTACATCATGAGTATGTGTATCTTCTAAGACTAGTTTTTGTGGTGATATTTTCTATATCAAATGGGTTTTTAGGTGTTTGCCTATTTCAATTTTTTCTTGGTCATTCGCAAAAGAAACACAATATTTTTGTTTCAATAAAAATAAGTCAAAGTATGAATACATATTATTGTTTCATGACCAAGATCAATCATATTGCCACTTTGATCCATTTTTTTTCATATAGACAAATAATGCCCAGAAAATGATTATTGTTTCATGACCAAGATCGATCATATTGCCACTTTGATCCATTTTTTTCATATAGACAAATAATGCCCAGAAAATGTTTATATAGTATCTCAAATTCAATTGAATGTCAAATTTCACTTGCAATGGAAAAATCAACATGCCATCCATCTAAAAATTGCTTGCAGAAAAACATTTTTTTTCTTGCTTTTATTACTAAATATTTTCATCACTCATTATTTCATTATTTGAATGAATTTGAAAATTTGCATAATCATTTGATGTTCCCTCATTGAGATAAAAAATTTCACAACATTTCTAGAATGCATATAGTGTACATGACAATAGATAAATTACATGTTTGAATAGATATATTGTACAAAATACTAATGAAAAAGAGAAATGTATTGTTGATTGGCAACCTTATATGATCAATCTATCAGTTTGATTTGATGTCGACATGGTAACATAGAAGGAGGTGATTTTGTAATAGAATGGTTATATGAACTAATTGACGTCAACATTTATGTCTAGATTACAGAGTCACATATTATTACTCGCAAATTCTATTCAATTGATCATTTTGTGAATATAATCCATCTTACCCAATTTCATTCACGACTATTTCATACACATTTCCAAAAAATGCTTTGAATATATTTTAGAAGTACTTGTGACCCTCAAGCAAATGAACATAATACCTATGCTATTAAAACAAAAGTAAAGAAAATTAGTATAAAAAAAACAATAGAGAAAGGAATATGAGTAAGTGGACATTTTTTTTTTCATTTTTTCATTAAATGTAACAAGATAAATAGAAGAAATAAAATATTGTATACAAAACAATATACAAGACAAATGAATAAAAGAAAAGTAATAGAATAAATTGCAAATTTGAATTGCATTGAACACATAGTTAGCATAATGTTAGAAATAAAATCTATAAAAAGTTGGGAGAAATCATTTGATACACATTTCCAAAAAATGCTTTGAATATATTTTTTCATTCACGACTATTTCATACACATTTCCAAAAAATGCTTTGAATATATTTTAGAAGCACTTGTGACCCTCAAGCAAATGAACATAATACCTATGCTATTGAAAACAAAGTAAAGAAAATTAGTATAAAAAAAACAATAGAGAAAGGAATATGAGTAAGTGGACATTTTTTTTTTTCATTTTTTCATTAAATGTAACAAGATAAATAGAAGAAATAAAATATTGTATACAAAACAATATACAAGACAAATGAATAAAAGAAAAGTAATAGAATAAATTGCAAATTTGAATTGCATTGAACACATAGTTAGCATAATGCTAGAAATAAAATCAATAAAAAGTTGGGAGAAATCATTTGAAATTTTTTAACATGTGAAACAAGAAACAAATATGGAGCATACATGGAAATTAAAAAACAAATATATGAAAAAGAAGAAAAACAATTGTTGTATATCTAGTTTCAATTGAAGAGACACGAACCAATAGAAAAAAAACAAAATTGTTTCATTCCAATGATGAAATTTCAAAACAATGCAAAACAAAACACTCAACAATACTAAATTACCTAGTTTTGCATTTCCTTCATAGATTCAATGATGTTGGAATATACTCTAACACTGGGAGGCATGGTGAATCTGTATTAATTTTTTTTTACCACTTTTACTTTTTACCACTTTAATTAGTCATTATACGATCATATGTAGAAAATAAATACCATAGCATAGTACACATATTAACATTGAAACCGAACTGAGAGAAAACCAAAAAACTTTATTTATAATAATTTGGTAGGAACCAAACTACTATTATAATTCTTACAAGTACCAACCTACGGGAGACACGAATATCCTTAATTGAGCACCAACTCAGCAACAATGTTTGCAGACACCAACCCACAGGAGACACCAATATCCTTGGTTGAGCACCAAATCATCTCTTCCTATAGGAACCAACCCACAACTACAAAATTTGCAGGCAACAACCTATAAAAGACACAAATCCCCTCAAGTTATCAATAGTGTGAAATTAACTATTTTCTTCAAGCCTTCACTCACACAACTCTGCTTCTCTGTCTCTATTATTCCAACACTCTTCACCATCTTACATTCTTTAGACCTTTCACCTCCCATCCTTCCTCGTGCACTCATTCTCCCTCATGAGAACCTTTGAGCTCTTCATTACATATCTTCACACACACTTAAAGTTCACAAGATCTTCGATATTTATATAAAAAAATACACCCAAATATTTGTCCACATATCCAAAGAATACGGGATTGGTTCTGAATCTCCAAAACAATAGGCTGCACCAGCGTGTCCAAAACCATTTGTTTTTCATGCTTGATTTGTTCAAGAATGAGATAAACATGTATAACTACCATTGGATCTCTTGTAAGATTCATTCTCGTTCATCTATTTTCTTCATTTCCACACAACACACCCTCAATGCTCAACATTCATCCAATATATCCTTGATTTGATATCAACAATTGAAATTATTAACTATCTTCAAGAAAATACTATACAGTCATGACATGCAACTATCATATATTATTCTCAAATCAATCACGGTCGTTGAGTCATTCACTTCTCATCAAAATATGTATTGTAACCATAATTCACAATAACCATATAATATGGACCTTAGATTAATCTTGACCATTGATTTAATTCGCAATGGGTCTAAGGAATATCTTTTGATACTTTTGCGGCCTCCAAATAACACACCCTAAGTTCCTCCGCACTCATTTTACACTCACACTTAGTCACATTTCAATACCTTTCACCGTGGGTTGTCTGTACCATCTGATTTGTGACACACAGAAGTCTCATAGGGAATTGGATCTCTTTCTCTTTGTACCATTAGATATATGAAACATGGATGCCTCTTGGACAATGATATCTCTATCCTTTTAGGTCATCTGATATATGACACATAGTGACCTCCTAAGATGTAGGATGTCTCACCCTCTAGGTTGTTCGATCTGTGACACATGGAGACCTCCTGGGCCTTCATATCTCTCACCCTCTAGGTTGTCAGATATCTCAGTATTGGTACTTAGTCATTTATTCATACTTAGACAATTCATCTTCCCAACATTCCTCCATTCTCACTATCTTCAAGAAGTCTTGACACTTAGTCTATTTTATATTCCTCATAGAAAATTCGGTCCACGGGACTTGCTCTCATTATTTACATACCTATGATTCTCCACTACTCTGCAACATCTCAACACTTAGTAATTTTTTCGATACTTCTTTGTCCATCCAATTCTTGGTACTTAATTGTGTTTCCTTTTGAGATTTTATGTTCCAAACTTAGTCTTTTGAGTTCAACCATGGAAGCAGATTTTGTCACACTACTTGAAAAGTGCGCTCTTGTTTATTCGTTTTTCTGTATGTCATCCTACAGTTATTCATATTTCAATATTTCACCATGGGTCAAGGGACTATTGCATTTATTTTCACATATTTTTTACTATCCTTCACTCCATGACGTCTCCAGACTTATTCATTTTTGAGTTCCCATCGTATACCTCAAACATTTTTGTATATACTCTCAATTATCTATCTCTTCATTATCTTCACGATATCTTAATACTTATACATTTTCAAGATACCTCTTGTGTTGATATGGTATATGATATGATTTCCATGTGGATGTGTTCTTATGTACTAGATCATATGGCATCAATATGTGTCCTCACACATGTAACCATATATGACATCTACAAAGTTACATGTTATATAACTGACGTGTACTCCTTCTGATGTGGCATTCATATAATTGAACATGTGGAATTAATATGTCTTAGATGGCCCACCACATTTCGAACCTAAATCTTTGATCTAACCATTTATTTATGTAGATGAATGGTCAGGATCTAATCACTTTAAAAGTTAATCTTTTATGTAAGGTTCCATATTTCTTCCATGCTATTTCATTCAAACTAGGAAATAACTCCTTTACATTATAAACTCTTTGAACACTGTTGTCCCAAAAAATGTGGGATATATCTACTTTGCCATTTCTTTGATATTTTATAGATTTCTCTACAATAAATATCTTCATATCCTTAGCTTTGTATAGAATAAGCATCGAATGATGAACATTCTATTTTCACAGTCAACATTGTTGGCTTCATTTATTATTCTCTTTCAAATCTCTATTATTTTATTTCTTCGTATAAGGACTAATCATCGCGCATAGAGATTTGTCGACTTTCACAGTTTGCACTTCCAGTTTTATCTATTCTTATTCCTTGATTTCTTTCATATTCATGTTTGTGTACAAATACGTATCCATAATATTCGTACATTGAGGCTCATTGTCACATGGAGACATACAATAGACAATCTCCTTTTGACATCAATGACAACACATTTTCAACAAAATCCCCCTTTGTCATTGATGGAAACAAAATTTGGGACTAAAATATTCTAGTCTATGCAACCATGTGTCTCATTATTTTGTTCTCATATAAGTTGTATTCTTCTTGCAAGTCTCCCTTTTATGTTGATATCCTCGTTTTTATGTACTCTCCCCTTTTTACATCAATGGAAAGGGGATATTCATCTTTGTAGAAAACAATATTTTATGTTGATCCCCCTATTCATGTGACCGTCTCTCTTTCTGTAGCTCCCTCTAAGTTGATGCTCTTCTTGTAGTGGTTTAGTGGTTGGAGGGCATAATGGTCATCCCCAATTTTTTCCTAATATACTCAAATACTTATCTAGGAATACGTTTTATTAATACATCTGCAATTTGTTCTTGTGTGCCAATATATTCTAGTTTGACATTTTGTTGTGTGACTTGGTATTTGAGGAACTGATACTTGATTGGCATATGTTTTTTTTTCTGAATGCATGATGGGATTTGTAGATATATTTATTTCAACTGGTATTAGCATATAGAATTGATATGGGTTGATAATATTCTACTTTAATGTATTTCAATGTTTGTTTAATCTAGAGCACCTGTGTAAAAGATGTTTTTGTTGCAATGTATTCTACTTCTATTGTGGATAGATAAATTGTTGATTGCTTCTTTCTGAAACATGACACCAACTTATTACCCAGAAATAATGTTTCTCCACTAGTGATTTTTATGTCATCCACATTGTTTGCCCAATCTACATCTGTGTAAGTTGTCAGAGTCAATTATTTGCTTCTGGGATACGACAAACCAAAGTCCAATGTTCCTTTCAAATATTTGAATATTATTTTGACTTCCTTACATGTGTTTCCTTAGGTACATCTTGAAATCTTCCAAATAACCCTACTTCCTATATTATATCAGGCCTTTAGGTCGTCACATAAATTAGGTTTCCTATCATTGATTGGTACAGGGTCTGATCAATTTCCTTGTATTCATCTTCCTTTCTTAGCTTACAACCATTAACCATGGGTGTGTTAATGGATTTACAGTATTCCATTTCAAACGTGTTCAACATCTCTTCATTGTATTTGGTATGAGAAATGATTATTCCTTTTCTCATTTGAGTAATCTGCAATCACAAAAAGAATGATAATTCTCCAAGCATGGACATATTAAATTCTATTTCCATTTCTTTTGCAAACTTTCATCTCATTTCATCAATATTACTTTGTAACATCCCTCTTTTGTGCGCATTGAGAGGACTTATTCTTTGAGGAAACTTGCATGCAAGTGATCCGGTTCGTTATACGATTGGTTGTTTTGATTATTATTATGAGATGTTTTGGATTTGATGATATGTTGTTTTTCCTATATTTTCCTCGACAGGTGTTATTGACTGGGTTCTCCTGAGTGTGTAGGACTCTGGACATTAGAGGATGATGATGGCATCGATGGATCTCCTTGGACTCCAGATTGAGTGAAGGAGTGGGTTGTTATGGTTTGAATGTTTTGATATTATAGATGTGACGTATGACTAGATATTATGATGTTGATTGTTATAGATGACATGTTTCGTTGATGATGTAGGATGACGATATATTTCCAACCAGACTCACATTTGGAGTAAAGGGGTCACACACGACAAACAGAGACATTGAGAGAGAGGTGTGGCAGCATCCCTACCACAGCCTACTAGCACTCCCATCATGGCTTGAACTGTAGCTTAACAATTACCTAGTTCAAGAATACCCATGATGTCGTGAGGGAAGACTGTGACAGTCGATCATGATGATTCTAAGCGATGCACAATAAGGCGGGTCCTTATTCCTTAGATGCCCTTAGTCTCCCACAAGATCACCTGAAGGAGTATTGACTCCAGGGACTTTACATCTACCAAATTCAGTCAAGAGGTGAGTGGCACCCTTGGAGCACGTAGTGTGTCCTAAAGGGCACGTCGTGCAAATAAAATGAAAAGAGGTGAGTGGCACTTTTGGAGCACGTAGTGCGTCCTGAAGGGCACATCACGATTTTAACTATGGTAAGTTAATAAACCTAGTGCCTAGAAAACTATGCCTCCTTAGGACCCATTCGACCTTAAAATGAATGATGCGATGAGTAAAGTTTAAATACAAATTTTCCCTTAAGAACTATCACAAAGCCCAGTGAATTTAAAACCTAGGTATAAGTAGAACTTTTGAACAAAAAAAACTAATTAGACATGTAACAAGAAGGGGGTAAATAAAATTCAAACATTAATAATTAAAGTAAAAATTTGAATGGAGGATTAATTTATTAAAAGGGTAAATTGTTGTCTTTGTCTAAACTTGCTAATTCTGAACTTAATTAAAAATTAGAACTTAAAGAAAAGGGGAAACTTAAAGAAAAAGGGGAATGTTTAACTTAGTAAGGAATCTAGCCTTTGGAACTTTCTATTTGTGAACTAAACTAGGCTTTAAGTAAGGTGTAAGTAATCTAAGAATTGTAAGGGAATAAAGGGACATTGATGAGCGTTTTTAGGAATGCTTTTAGGCGGGTGAGGGAAATAGACAAATTTAATTAATTAATAAAATTGATTTTCTGGTGTAACTAAGGGATTGGGTGAGATTTGTACGGGGGAGGTTTGTCCTGATTAAATTTAACAAAAATAATCTAATGAGGGTTTGGGAAACTAATCACTAGAAAACTCTATAAAAAGGATGGCAGAGCATGAGTATGATCACGTCTGGTTTACGTAAGGTTACTCTGCCGGAATTTTATCTTGACTGAATTTCTCTTGTGGTAGTTTGGATACCCAGCTCAGCTAATGAGTGCTAGCTCGACCTTGTGAGGTGAGATGGGAGCTAACATTCTCTGGTATTGTGTGCATGGCCCCTTTGCGTCTTGGGGGGCTCAAGGGGGGAGAAGAGTACCCCTAGCATTGGCTGAGAGGTATCGGTGAGGTCTCAGTGGTTGGAAAGTAGAACTTGGATGGAGCACCAACAGGAATTGGATGGAGCGCAAGTGGGGGACATTCACTTTGGGTTCTTCGCCATTGGCTACGGTACACATGTGTAATTTTTGTATGAAAAAGGTAGTTAGATTTTCTTTGTATGCATATCGATATTGAAAATTATGGTATTGATATTCTGGAATAGACATGGTAAATTATATTCAAGTTGAATTAGATTCCCTCTTATATTAAGTCATGTTGCAAATTTTATTAGAAATAAAATTTCCGTTGCAATATTGGTTAAGAATATAATCCTGTTGCATTTGCGTGGCAGTTAGTTGTAATTGAGTTAAGAATAATTGAATGTATTTTTCCGGCCTCTAATTCCATTATTTAGACATTATAATCCTACTAATTTTGGCTCGAAATTTTTTCAGGCTTTGAATTAGATCCTTATAGCATCCACAACAAGGAATCCTCCTCGAACCACTAAGACGTTCTTGAGGCCCTACTGATTTTTCTTTCTTCTTTTTGTTTCTTCATTTGCTAGTCTGTAGATTGTTATTCGCTCCTTACTAATGCAGCACCCCCTGCCTCAGCAGGTTTTGCGTGACCTCCCGGTCTTAGGATCATTCTCGAATTCTTCCTCGAGCCGAAGAGGCTCCTTTAGTTCCCTGTGGGAACCTCCAATAAATTCGATCCATAGGTCCTTTTACAAAACCCCACAGGCACCAGCATGCACCAGGCGTGAGATTTCACCTCCTCATGGCCACCAAAATATGTGACCTTCAGCCCAAACACGATCGGGCCTTGCACCATTCGTTACTTTGGCCTTTGCGACTTCGCGCACCCTGCTATCGAGGTCTTGACTCCTCAATCCCCTGATCTTCGAAGTGCCAAAATGGCTCAATCAATGTTTATCCCCTGGCCAATCCTCAGTCCATGTGACCACCTTTCCCGTGGCCATAGCCTAACTCTGCAGGCTTGTCGCGTTTCACGACTTTGGGACTTCCAACACTCGGTGCTCTGCTCCTTGTCCCCATGATGGCAGAAATACTGAATCTTGAAATGTTGAACTCCTTCGTGATCACAAGTCGCGTTTCACGACTTCGGGGTTTCCAATACAAAGCGTACCGATCCTTTGTCTTCGGAAAATTCGAAGAGACGAACCCCGAAATGCCGAAATCCTCCACTGAGAGATCAATGTCTGTGATCCTCCCTTGATCCATTGCCTCAGATCCTAATGGGACTTCGTGGGTCAAGAGTTTCGAACTCCTTCCCTTTGCCTTTCAGGTAACTAAAATACTGAAATTCTCCCCGTGATTGTAGTCTACCTTTCGGGGTTTTGGAACTCGCGATTTCACGATTCCACTGCAAATAACCCTTGCTCCTTCGACTTCCCGATTCCCGAAATGTCGAACTACTGAAGCCCGAAATGTCAATGTTCCACTCCAAAACTAGGATCAACAACTCATAGCCCCTCCTAGTCTGACGGCTCAGATCTTTTCGGGATCTCGTGGGTAAACAGTCCCGACTCCTGCCCTTTGTAGCTCCCAGTAGCCGAATGTCGAAATGGATTTTTCGGGACTCTCTCGATGCCACGATCGCTGCCACATATCCTCCTGTTGGATAGTCCCGATGTTCTCGGTGTTTCGGGACTTTGTGACCCCAGCTGCACTGATCCATGGTCCTTCGAACTCCCGGTATCCGAACTTTCAGTATCTCCATGATCACTTTGGGACTTTGCAAGTCGTGAAGTCGAAAGAATCCTCCATTTCTCTCTTCGATGCCCGAATCCTCGAGATACGAGGATCTTGTGACACATGTCCTCCACAAATGGACGATCCTGATGCTTTCACCGTTTCGAGACTTTGATGGGTCTTCTCCTCTGTGCATACAAGAGTTAAATCTTGTGCAACACTTCACAGATCCGATGGATATCGACTATTTGCGCGAGATCTGACGGCCCAAATCCCTTCCTCCTACGCTACACTTTCCTGCATGTGCCTGGATGTGAGTCTCCAATGGTCCAGATATTTTTCTAGCATCTGAATCGATGACAACTATAGCTCCTCCCTTGAGCTTACGCTTCTTCCTTCACTTTGGAAGATTTCAAATGCTTCAAAAGGCCTCGGCCTTTGCTTTCTCCTCCTTGCTACGAGCCCTGCAACTTCAGTCTCATCTACATTCCAAGGAACGATATCCCTCCCGAGCTTTGTCAAAATCTGAAAACCCAAAGGGTTTCTTCTCAGCCTCTGCACTCCTTCCAGTTATTTCTCTACGCACAAGAGGCACTATTCCTCTTGAGATTTGTTCACTTTAAAACTCAAAGAGGTTCTCGACCTCTGCACTCCTTGCAGGGTCCCTACACACGATCATGCTATCTCTTTTGGGTTTTAGACTTGAAACAAAGTCCTCCCGCGCTCACTCCTCGAGCTTGACAAACCTTCAAACGCCTGTCTCTCAACACTTCACTCATGTGTTGGCCTGGTTGTTGCAACCGCTCTCGGCAGCAGCCGCTCCCACCAGGACCTTCTTGCACCTAGGCCCGAAGAGTCAAAGTCTCTTCCAACTCCTCTCGAGAGTTCTTATTACCCACAGCTAATTCCTCAGTGATCTCCCTTTTACTTCTCGAGAAATTGGGATTCGCGATATCGCGAATCTCGTGAGCACAGTTCACATGCAATTCGAAACCCCGAACCCCGATGGTCAAAGGTCAACGCTTCTTTCTTGGCGGGGATTTCCTTATAGGGAAATCGGCCGATATGAGGTCGTGATTCACTCGCCTTCCAAATCTCCGAACCCCGAATTCCGATCCAATGCCACCTGGATTCCACTAACCCTTGTGGTCCCACTCAGCCACGTCACCTCCTTCTCTCGTGTGATCGGGAATCGCAGTTTCGCGATTTCGCCGGTGATGATTCTGTTGCAATGGAAAACTCCAAACGCTGAATCCCGACCTTCCGGGATCGCGTGCCACCTGTCCTTGCTCTGATTGACGGCTCCCATGGATTCAGGAAATCGCGACTCGCGATTTTAACGAGTCTGTGCCTCACCTAGTCAAACGTCGAATGCCGAACCCAGATGGGTTTTGCTCCTTCCTACGCCTACGGGTTAACTTCCCCCCCCACAGCTTCTCCACAATCCAACGATCGGCGGGATTTTGCGGGCCTCGCGTACGAACCCTGACCGTCAATTCTCCGCCTTGGATATTTCTTCTGCTCCACTGCTTTTCTCAGTTCTAATCTCACCTGGGTCTGTTCCCACAGTGTTCACAACAGAACTATCCCTCCTGAGCTTGATTCCTCTGAATCCTTCAGAGACTTTGCACACGCTTCTCACACTCGGCTTCCAACATCTCCCAAAGTGTTGGGTCCTTTCGATCCTGTGTACTCGCAGCCATAGAAATCTCTGTCTTCCTGTGCTTAGACTAACTGCTGAGACTTCTATCCAGCCTGCACTTCTCCTGCACGACTCCAATAACGCAATTTAACTTCTGGGCAGAAGAGAACAAGAGTTCAACTGTCTAGCCTCATCAACGCACTCTATGCGGATGAATTCCACTGCACTCTATGCAGGAATCTCTTGGCTCAGACAGAGAAACAATTGAAACTCATTCTCCTCTCTTTCTCTCTTTGATTTCAAATTCAATGAAGAAATCACATACACATCATATCAAAGCAAATGCATGACAGAAAGAAAACACCCATGAGCATAATATCAACACAGAGGAACAACACAAACCATGAAGCTGAATCAAAGGCTCTCTTCTATTAATTCAATCTGTACATGGGTGTTCTCCACAAGTTCTCTGCCCTGCTCTGCTTACTCTCAATGATGATAATACAATGTACAAAGGAGGGTGCCTATATTCCATTTGCCCTCTCGAAAACTACAACTATCAAATCTACAATCAATTTCCTATCTACGAGCATTAAATCTAATAAATGCCTTCCTATCTACAATACAATACAAGTGCACTTCTTTACAAATGGCTTCATGAAAGAGCGACGCTACAACTTCCAAAGCATTTCAAAAACATATGTGCTGGCGCTGTCCAGCTGTTCTTCCTACTCCATGCGCTGGCTCGCTTGATGAGTGAGCGATGCTCCTGCATCATACTCCTAGGCTCGAAAGATTTCATGGGCTCCTGTCCATGAGTTCCTGCACGGTCTGCCCATACTTTTGTATCACTGCTTCTGTTTCCCAGCTGGCATCCTCCACTGGGTGGTTCTTCCATTTTACCAGGTATTCAAAATACTACTTCCGCCTGGTCTTCCTGCCTACTCTTTTATCCAGTATGCACTCCATCTGAGGTTTATGTGTAACTGGTAATTGCTTCTTCCACTGGACCACTGGTTCCTCAGTTCCAGTGTCTGCTTCTCCAACCCTGTATGGGTATAAATCTGAAATGTTGAAAATCGGAGATATCCCGATGCCATCCGGCAGCTCAAGCTCGTATGCGTTCTCCCCAAACTTCCTCAGGACTCTGCATGGCCTGATTTTCTTCATCTTGAGCTTGTTATATGTTCCCCTTGGGAACCTTTCTTTCCTCAAGTGCGCGAGAACCACATCAC
>SNQJ01S0031392.1:292608-314877 GCA_010110895.2 Picea sitchensis
CTGCATTCAGGCTTCCCTCATATACGGGAATGTCCATTTTTGTCTTTGAGCTCATTCTAGAAATGGCTCTGATCAACCTCTCTGTTGAGGCATCCTCTGCTGAGACCTCTTCTGCATCGTGTCCAGCTTCCTCTTCCACCTCAAAATCATTGAACTCCCCAGCACCAGCTCCGCGTCTCTGCGTGGTCTCCATCTCTTCGAGTCTCGCCCTGAGATCTCGTATCTGGCGTTCCATCTCTGGATTCCCTGCTGGCCTACCTCTCCTTCGGGCATCCCTGTCCTCACGATCAGGCGACTGCCTTTCTCTTCTTGGCGGCATGGTGTAATCCGCTTCTCTCTGCTACCTGAACAAAGAGAACTCTTCTCCCGCTCTGATACCACACTGACGCAAGTCGTGTGTATCGGAGTGCTTTCCCTTTCTCCTTCCCTTCTCTCGCCTGAAATGTACATACAAGATTTCAGGCTCTGATACCACTTTTTGCAACCGCTCTCGGTAGCACCCGCTCCCACCAGGACCTTCTTGCACCCAGGCCCGAAGCGTCAAAGGCTCTTCCAACTCCTCTCGGGAGTTCTTATTACCCACAGCTAATTCCTTAGTGATCTCCCCTTTAATTCTCGGGAAATCGGGATTCGCGATATCGCGAATCTCGTGAGCACAGTTCACATGCAATTCGAAACCCCGAACCCCGATGGTCAAAGGTCAACGCTTCTTTCTTGGCGGGGATTTCCTTATCGGGAAATCGGTCGATATGAGGTCGTGATTCACTCGCCTTCCAAATCTCCGAACCCCGAATTCCGATCCAATGCCACCTGGATTCCAGTAACCCTTGTGGTCCCACTCAGCCACGTCACCTCCTTCTCTCGTGCGATTGGGAATTGCAGTTTTGCGATTTCGCCGGTGATGATTCTGTTGCAATGGAAAACTCCGAACGCCGAATCCTGACCTTCCAGGATCGCGTGCTACCTGTCCTTGCTCTGATTGACGGCTCCCGTGGATTCGGGAAATCGCGACTCGCAATTTTAACGAGTCTACACCTCACCTAGTCAAACGTCGAATGCCGAACCCCGATGGGTTTTGCTCCTTCCTACGCCTACGGGTTAACTTCCCCCCCCACAGCTTCTCCACAATCCAACGATCGGCGGGATTTCGCGGGCCTCGCCTGCGAACCCTGACCGTCAATTCTCCGCCTTGGAGATTTCTTCTGCTCCACTGCTTTTCTCAGTTCTAATCTCACCAGGGTCTATTCCCACAGTGTTCACAACAGAACTATCCCTCCTGAGCTTGATTCCTCTGACTCCTTCAAAGACTTTGCACACGTTTCTCACACTCGGCTTCCAATAGCTCCCAAAGTGTTGGGTCCTTTCGATCCTGTGTACTCGCAGCCACAACAATCTCTGTCTTCCTATGCTCAGACTAACTGCTGAGACTTCTATCCAGCCTGCACTTCTCCTGCACGACTCCAATAACCCAATTTAACTTCTGGGCAGAAGAGAACAAGAGATCAACTGTCTAGCCTCATCAACGCACTCTATGCGGATGAATTCCACTGCACTCTATGCAGGAATCTCTTGGCTCAGACAGAGAAACAATTGAAAMTCATTCTCCTCTCTTTCTCTCTCAGATTTCAAATTCAATGAAGAAATCACATACACAGCATATCAAAGAAAATGCATGACAGAAAGCAAACACCCATGAGCATAATATCAACACAGAGGAACAACACAAACCATGAAGCTGAATCAAAGGCTCTCTTCTATTAATTCAATCTGTACATGGGTGTTCTCCACAAGTTCTCTGCTCTGCTATGCTTGCTCTCAATGATGATAATACAATGTACAAAGGAGGGTGCCTATATTCCGTTTGCCCTCTCGAAAACTACAACTATCAAATCTACAATCAATTTCCTATCTACCAGCATTAAATCTAATAAATTCCTTCCTATCTACAATACAATACAAGTGCGCTTATTTACAAATGGCTTCATGAAAGAGCGGCGCTACAACTTCCAAAGCATTTCAAAAACATATGTGCTGGCGTTGGCCAGTTGTTCTTCCTGCTCCACGCGCTGGCTCGCTTGATGAGTGAGCGATGCTCCTACATCACTGGTGCACTCCTTGCACAGGTATTTATCCTTCTTGAGATGCTACTGCTCTGACCCTAATGGTATCTACCCCTTTCTCTCCTGGAAGGGGTGTAAGTTCCCTCAGGCCACTTCCTGCTCAAGCACTCCTTTCTAAGCCTACAGGGTGTTTAGTAACTCTGTGAAGGTCCTCATGTGATTCTTCTCCTTCTCCAAAATCAACCAAGAGTTCCTCTGTACACTCTTGTACTTTCTCAATGCCCTCCTGGAAGAGCTTCACAAAACGTTCAACAATTTTGTCTTCCCTGTGCCTTCCTCTGCACATCTCACCTCCAAGGTATTAAACAACCTTGAGGTTTCTCCTTGAGCCAATGAATTTAGATGGTGCACCCTCCTAGCACGTCCTTTCCCAAATTCCACAAAATTCAGGAGTGCATCTATGCACTGGCTTTCAGAACCCCTAGCATTCTATCACACCCTCTTGGCATGGAGCCTCAAAGAACCCCAAACCTGAAATCAAAGAACCTATCTGTCTCTTCTTCAGCTTTGGGGTTCTTTGAGGCTCCATGCAAAGAGGGTTTTGTCTCTTCTTCGGCTTCTTCTGCTACAAGCTCCAATGTTGCAGTCGTCTCCTTTTCAGCTTCCTGGATGAAAATTTTGAGCCATTCCTCGTAATTCTCATCTCCTTCTTCTACTTGGGTAGCCTCTGATATCTTCTCCCCTTCTTCTTTCTCCCTGACAGTCTCTTTTGGTTGTCTTTCTTTTGTTGTTGCATCGACAACGCACACTCTCACCTCGATTGGGCTAATTGGAAGAAATATTTCAATTCCTCCAATGATCATAAGATTCCTCTGAGCTCATATTCCCTCACCTCTGAGCTCATATTCCCTGTCAACTCCTCTGGCTAATCCGAACTCACCTATGAGTTCATGAGACTTTCATATAGTCTCATCTGCTCTCCCTTTCCCACTTGGAAACATGGGATTTCTTCTCTGCCCACCTGCCAATCTAAATTTTCATCGCTTCCCTATTGGTAGTTTATGAGATCAACCGTTGACCCCTTCTCATTGTCTTCTTGGAAATCTGAATTTTATTCATTGCTCACCTGGCAGTCTTTGAGATCCTCAACTAATCTCATATTATTTCCCTCCTGAAAATATGAAATTCCCTTGCTGTCCTCCTGAAAGTCTATGATATCCTCGAGTGATCTCACTTCATTGCCCACCTAGCAAATTGGGAATTCCTCTCTTCCCTCCTAGCAGCTCATGAGGTCTTTCAGTGATCTCTCTTCCTCATCATCACTGAGATTTATCCCAACCTCTGGCTCACAGACATGAACCACTTCCTCCTCTGGTTCATTGAGGTCTTCAGCACACCTCAACCATCCTCTCAACAGCCTCCGCTGTCTTCTGGCCACCAGTTCCTTGACTGGCCATTTCACCTTTGTCCTAATGGGCCATTCATACACCCATCATGATCTTGCATCCTGCTGCATATGCAATGCAAGATTCTCTATTCTCACTCTGATCTTGGCAAGATCTTTATCCATCTCAACCTTTCTCGACTACTGATGGTTCTTCCTTCCACCACGTTCATGGCCTTCACTGGCCATCTTCACATTCTATCTTCCCTCCTGGAAAATCTGTTGTTGTCACTCTGCAACTGAGAGTGCTTCTAGGCTTTCTTTATAGTTGACCTGACTGGATTTTGACTGTTGCACACCTGCAATAATCTCCATAGATTCTCAGTGCTTTGTCTCCCTCTGCCTATCTCTGCAAGTTTCCTCTGATACCACTTTGATGTGCATTAGAGTATTCTCTTCCTCCGCCTCCTTATGTCTACAGTATACAAACAAAAAGTGGCTCTGATACAACACTAATGAGTATCATAGTACTCTTTCTCCTCTTGCTTCATTTGCCTTTAATATAAAAACAGAGTCAAGCTCTGATACCACAATTGATGCAGCACCCCCTGCCTCAACGTGTTCTGCACGACCTACCACTCTTAGGATCGTTCCCGAATTCTTCCTCGAGCTGAAGTGGCTCCTTTAGTTCCCTCCTCCAATAAATTTGATCCATAGGTCCTTTCACAAAACCCCACTGGCACCAGCATGCACCAGGCGCAAGCTTCTACCTCCTCACGGCCACCAAAATATGTGACCTTTGGCCCAGACACGATCGGGCCTTGCACGATTTGAAACTTTGGGCTTCGCGACTTCGCGCACCTTGCTATCGAGGTCCTAAATACTCAATCCACCGATCTCCGAAGTGTCGAAATGGCTCAATCAATGTTTATCCCCTGGAAAATCCTTGGTCCATGTTACCACCTTTCCCGTGGCCACATCCTAACTTTGCAGGCTTGTCGTGTTTCGCGACTTCAGGACTTCCAACACTCTGTGCTCCACTCCTTGTCCCCAGGATGGTCAAAATGTTGAACTCCTCTGTGATCCAATACAAAGCGCCCTGTCTTCGGAACAGCCGAAGAGCCGAACCCCGAAATGCTGAAATCCTCCGCTGAGAGATCAACGGTTGTGATCCTCCCTTGATCTGATGCCTCAGATCCTATAGGGACTTCGTGGGTCAAGAGTTCTGAACTCCTGCCCTTTTCATTTCTGGTAACCAAAATACCGAAATCCTCCCCGTGACCGTAGTCTACCTTTCGGGGTTTCGGAACTCGCGATTCCACTGCAAACAACCCTTGCTCCTTTGACTTCCCGATTCCTGAAATGCCGGTCTTCCGCTCCAAAACTGGGATGAATGGCTCATAGCCCCTCCTATTCTGATGACTCAGATATTTTCTAGAGGGTCAAGAGTCCTGACTCGTGCCCTTTGTAGCTCCCGGTAGTCCAATGCCGAAATGGCCTTTTCGGGACTCTCTCGATGCCACGATCATTGCCACATGTCCACTGATCCCTGGTCCTTCGAACTCCTGGTATCCAAACTCTCAATAGCTCCCTGATCACTTCGGGACTTCGAAAGTCACGAAGTCGAAAGACTCCTCCATTTCTCTCTTCAATGCCCGAATCCCTGGGATACGAGGATCTCGTGACACACATCCTCCACAGATGGACGATCCCAATTCTTTCACTGTTTCGGGGCTTTGACGGGTCGTCTCCTCTGTGCATACGAGAGTTAAATCTCGTCCAACTCTTCACATATCTGATGGCTATCGGCTATCTATGCGAGATCTGATGGCCCAGATCTCTTCCTCCTGCGCTATGCTTTCCTTCCTGTGCCTGGACGTGAAAATCCAATGGTTCATATCTTTTTCCATTATGTGAATCGACGGTAATTGTAGCTCCTCCCTTGAGCTTATGATTCTTCCTTCACTTTGGAATATTTCAAATGCTTCAAAAGGCCTCGACCTTTTCTTTTTTCTCCTTGCCACAAGCCCTAGAACTTCAGTCTCATCTGCATTCCAAGGAACGATATCCCTCCCAAGCTTTGTCAAACTCTGAAAACCCAAAGGGTTTCTTCTCGGCCTCTGCACTCCTTGCAGCTATGGCTTTGTGCACTAAGGAACTATTGCTCCTAAGCTTTGTTCACTCTGAACCTCGAAGGGTCTCTGCACATGACTATGCTATCTCTTTTGGGTTTTAGATTTGAAACAAAGTCCTCCCACACTCACTCCTTGAGCTTTACAAGCCTTCATACGGTTGTCTCTCAACATTTTTCTCAAGTGTTGGCCTGGTGCACTCCTTGCACAAGTCTTTATCCTTCTTGAGTTGTTACTGCTCTGACCCCAATGGTATCTTCCCCTTTCTCTCCTGGTAGGGGTGTAAGTGCCCTCAGGCCACTTCCTGCTCAAGCACTCCTTGTTAAGCCTACAAGGTGTTTAGTAACCCTTTGAAGGTCCTCTTGGGACACTTCTCCTTATGTGAACTCAACCAAGAGTTCCTCTGTACACTCTTGCACTTACTCAATGCCCTCCTGGCAGAGCTTCACAGAACATTCAACAATTTTGTCTTCCCTGTGCCTTTCTTTGCACAGTCTCGCCTCCAAGGTATTCAACAACCTTGAGGTTTCTTCTTGAGCCAATGACTTCAGTTGGTGCGCCCTCCTGGCATGTCCTTGCCCAAATTTTGTAGAATTCAGGAGTGCATCTATGCACTGGCTTTCAGAACCCGCAGCGTTCTGTCACACCCTCTTGGCATGAAGCATCAAAGAACCCCAAACCTGAAATCAAAGAACCCACAGATAGTATAACCTATATGTCCCTACAAATTCACATCTACATCATATAAAGAACACACAAATACATTCATAAACACATAAAGACACACAGAAACTCATGCAGGAAATATGCTCTTTATATTAATATGAAATGCCTCCTTTACATGGTGTTCTTGAGCTAGGACTTTGACAGAGTCTCGACTCCTTCTCTCCTCTCCTCTAACTCACACAGATATCTGCTATCTATTGACTCTACTCAAAACAAGATCCAAAGATATTTTTAGATGAGGGGACTCTTTGAGCTCTTCCCTCCATCTCACCTACTTTATTCAATTACATTGAATTTTACAATTAATGGTTGTCTAGTCCAAACCGGAACTAGATCCAGCCTTACAACCATTCTAAGGCTACCTATAACTAAGGCTTTTGCATACACATGGCTTGATGGCTCCACGACCTTACATTCATTTAATAGAATTAAATTCAAATTCAAAATTTGAATCAAGAGGGTTGCGCCTCTCCTTTCCCATTGAATGCATGCTGAGTTGGTTGGTTGGCTGGTGCATGGCTGGTTGGAGCGATTCTCCTGCATCACTTACCCTCGGCGCAAACCTTCCTCCCTACTCATTTTTCCCTTAGACTCGTCGTGCCTCGGGGAAAATTTTACCGTCAGACTGATTCCTTCATTTCTCCCAGTTGAAAGGATCCAAAGTTTTGTTTTTCTCTCTAAACAGAATTAGAAGTTGAGAAGAATTTAGACCCTTCCAATGAAGCTTAGTCAAGAAGGGCCATAGCTAGGAACCATAAATCTAGTGAATCCCTAAATGATAATGCAGGAGAGCCTCTGAGATCAAGGTCAGACTGATCAGAACCAAATTTAAGGAGAGGAGTATTTGATTTATCCTTTTTCAGCTTACAGGACACTATCCTACGTCCCCCTAGAATCCTGATTCTTTCCTTAGACTCAAGTTTGGAGTGGACTGGGAGAACCAGTCGACTAGATGTCCTCCTCACCATGTCACCCAATTCCATTGGGATAATTCCATCATCATCATTCGACTGAGATGAGGATTTTTCTCTTCTAGTTTTCACCCAACGACCACAGGTCGCATGCTGTAAAGGAACTAGCGTTTCCCTTCAGGTGGCCTACGCTTAGTCTTACCTTACCTCCTTAGTTGTGTTCCCATTTAGTGAGTGTGGGTGGGAGAACGGTTGGGATCCATCGAATCTTTGGATGCCTTATTATTTTTAAAATTTAAGAGCAGTGTAACGTTTCAATAACTGGAAGCGAATTATATTTTTATAATCCTTAATTGTGATTTAATGTTGGGTAGTGTAACGCTTCCATACCTGGAAGAAATTATGTTTTTATGATCCTTTCTATTGTGAGTTAATGTGGGTCTGTGAATCATTTCCTTACCTGACAATGATTTAATATGGAAGATATTTTTAGTGGCAAGATTGGTAGGTGGAAGCGATAATAGTGTAGTGGCTATTTCAACGGTGATTACAGAGGTAACAATTTTAGATATTGATGCTCAAAAACAGTGAGGTATGTTGAACCAATTAATCATAACAATGTTTATAACCATTTATATTTAATGGTGAATGCTTGGATGTTAGCGCGGTAATGGATTGATCGTTCTTCAACAGTTCATTGGATTAATTGTGGGTATGGTGACTCTCTCATGCAATAGTTTAAATTCTTTTGAAACTATCATAATAGTTTCTTATATTAATATGTTATCATAGTTATTAGTTCACGTGTTTTTCAACATGCATGATAGTTTATTTTTATTAATGTGATATCACTTTTCAATAGCTAACTCATTTGCAATAGTAGTAATAGTTTTTTTTTATAATAATGTGTTATCACTTTTAATAGTTCACCCGCTTGCAACAACCATGATAGTTAAATTAGATTAATGAGTTATCTCTTTTCATTCCTTCACTCTTTTTGCAACAGTAGTAATGTGTTATCAATTTTAATAGTTCACCCGCTTGCAACATGCATGATAGTTAAATTAGATTAATGCGACATCGCTTTTCAATCAATCGTTCACTCGTTTTGCAACAATCGTAATGGTTTCTCATATTAATGCGTTATCACTTTTAATAGTTCACCCTCTTGCAACAGGAATGATAGTTAAATTAGATTAATGTGATATTGTTTTTCAATCAATCATTCACTCGTTTTGCAACAGTAGTAATGGGTTACTTATATTAATGTGATATCACCTCATAATAGTTCAATTGCCTTGCATTAATCTTAATTGTTTTAATTATAAGTACTTTGATTATTGCCTTATAGCAATTTTAAATGTTTTCACGAAAGGTAACTAAATAAGGACTTATTGAATCATTGATTTTGTTATGGAATCCTTGTTGAAAACTTGTAATTAGTGAACTAATCTCTTCATTTCTTCTTAACGTTTAAGGGGTTGTCCTTAAAAAGGGAAGGAAGGGAAGCATGGATTTATTTATGGAAGGAAGTAGGAATTTATGGTTATGATTTTTATTGTTTGTTTAACGTATGTTGCAATGTTGGATTTTATGTTGGGTTGAAGGTTTGGAATTATTCTTGTTATGCATGGCTCCCTAGTGTGCTCATCACACTATGGCAACATGGTTCCTTGAGATTGGATCATTGTGCGTGTGGATCAAGAAGCGCATATGATAACCCGACTTAGGGTCTTGCGTCTTCCTATGTGGATGATGTTTTTTGGGTAATTAAGGATGTACTTGTTTTGCAGCATTTAATGTGTTTGTTTCTCGCTCCCTGGGAAGGTTCTAGTTACTTGTGTCGTTGATGTTGTGGTGTTTGGTTGAGTGACGATGCCATGGTAGCTTAGTAGGATTTGTCTTGTTTGTGTTGGGCGAGATGTAGACACCTACTTGTTCCTTAGAACAGTCGCCAACCTTGATACCTTAAATGGTAAAAATCGATGGGAACCTGGGCTTAAGTGTTTCTTATGTTTCCTGGAGGTCCTAACCTTGTAGGGTAGGACAGGTGGGTAGTCGATTTTTATTTTTGTCTGATTGATTTTTGTATGTTGCATCCAGCTACATGATGTGCTAGTATACTAGTTCATTATGTTGTTTGTTTCCTGAATTGTGTGTGTTGTGTTCGTCGTCGAGTTGCATTGATTGAATGTTTGTCATTGTTACTTTCCTGCATAAAAAAAAAATACATATTGCACTTTTTATGAGTCATATGTTGTCATAACGATGAGGGTCATTACATACTTCCAAAAATAATATCATTCACATAAACTAAAATGATCAACATTTCTACATTATCTATTTTGATGTAAATATTGTTATATGTTGTTCCTCTTTTGAAGCCTTGTTGTTGAAAGTACTTGTCAATTCTTAAATACCATGCTCTGGGGTATTTCTTTAATCCATAAAGTTATTTCTTCAATTTGTAAACATATTCTTCAAATTCTGACAATATCAATCCTTCAGGTTGTTAGATGTACACTTCTTCCTCTAAATCCCCATTCAGGAATGTTGACTTTATATCCATTTGATACACTTTAAAATTCCCGAAGATTGAAAATCCCAAAAACATTCTAATCGATTCTAGCCTTGCAACAGGTCCAAATGTTTCTTCAAAGTCAATGTTTTCCACTTGAGCATACCCTTTACAGACTAGTCTTTCTTTATTTCTTACTATTTTTCAATTTTCATTCAACTTATTCTTGAATATACTTTGTACCAATCACAATTTTATCTTTGGGTATTGGGAGAAGTTCCCATGTTTCATTTTTCTCAATCTGATTTAACTCTTCTTCCATAGTGTTCACCCAATGTGGATCATTATAGTATTCTACAAAGAATTTAGGTTCTACTTTGGACAATAAAGATAGATTCACTTGTTCAGAACTGTTTTCCAATTTTCTCCTAGTTTGAGTCTTGGCATTTTTATCACCAAGAATTGACTTTTCTGAGTGCTTTTTCTTTACATATCTGGATGCAATTTTTTGTATTTTCATTATGTTTCTTCTTCTACTTATTCTTCATTTTATGGTTCTCCTTCTTCATCATATGTTTCTTCTTCTTCTTTGTTATAATCCATTTCTTTTGTGTCCAGTTTATTCTTTTGTGGTAGTTCTTCATCTATTCTTACATTAACACTTTCAACAATTTTTTGCATTCTTTTGTTGTAACTTCTATAGGATTTTCTTCTTGAAGAATATCCAAGAAAAATTCCTTCATCTTCTATTGAGTCAAACTTTCCTATATCCTCATCATATCATTTAATGTAACAATTGCTTCCAAAAATTATGAAGTGTTTGATAGATGATGGTCAACCTTTCCATAATTCCCAGGGGGTCTTGTCACAATTAACTCTGATCTTCCATGTATTTACAATGTAGACAACAATGTAAACAAATTCTCTCCAAAATCTATCTCATACTTTCCCTTCATTTAACATTGTCTTGGTGATTTCTTGTACATTTTTGTTTTTCCTTTCAACTACTCCATTTTGTTGAGCAGTTCTTGAACCTAAATATTACCTTTTTATTCCTTGGATCTCACAGAATTATTCAAATTCATTAAATGTGAACTCACCCCCATTATCCAATATTAAGCATTTGATTTTCATATCAATCTCATTTTTAGCTAAAGCTTTGAATGCTTTGAATTTTTCAAATGCCTAAGATTTCTTTTTGAGAAAGGCGACCCAAGTCATTCTTATATAATCATCAATGAGAAACATAAAATATATTTATCCTTGAAGGTGTTTTGTTCTTGATGGAACACAGAGATTTGTATACACAAGTTCCAATGGCTTGGATGTTTCATATTCCTTTATCTTAAAGTTCAACCTTGACTTTTTTCCATGTTGACATTGTTTGCAAATAATACTTGTGGGTTTTCTGATATTTGGCATATCTCCTACTACTTGATTGGTACTTATTTTTACCAAGTTTTCAAAGTTCATATGGCCCATTCTTTTATGTCACATCCAAAACAACCAATTTTGATATATCCACCCCATGAAGCATTTTTCTCCATTAATTTCATCTAGAATGTATACATTGTTTGGAGTCTTGATTTTTTTTGCAACCAAGTTGCCTGAATTTTATTTTCTAATCTCACATTCTCGAGACTAAAAGGTAAGAGTATTTCCTTCGTCACACATTTGGATTACACTAAGAATATTATGTTTCAAGTTTTTAACATAGATAATATTTTTAACTTTATCTCTTCCATCATCAAGAATGAGAGTGCCTTTTCCAATTATTTTTGATCTACCATTGTCTCCAAAGGTAGCACTGTCCTCATTTTTCTTCATGGTGATAAAATTTGTTCTATCTCCTCTCATGTGACTAGATCACCCACTCTCAACAACCCACTTATCTTTAGTATTTTTTGCACGAAGTGTTGCTTACACAAACATGGATTTATATTTGTTTTGTTCCTAATTTATTTTCATGATTGTTCGGCCTTCATTTCCCTAAATTTTCTTGAAGTTACTTTTGCAGAATTTTTTATATGCCCAAAATTATTATAGTTATAACATATGATGTTATATTTCAACAAAGGGGAAAAATAATTATAATTTCTTCTTGAATATCCATGGGTGTCTCGGTTGTTGTTCCTTATAGGGTTGCTTCTTACATTTGTTCTACAGTTTATTGTTTCTTTATGATCAAATCCATTACAGGAATAACAATATCCAAAGAAAGAGTTTTGATACCTAGTTGTGTGATTCCATATTGATGGGACAATCTTCCATATTTCATCCTTGTGAGGGGAATTTGTCTTTTGTGGAACATATGGTTCCTCCTTCACATTGTATTCAACTTTGATAAATATTCTGAGTGAACCATTGTACTTGTTGGTTCTTTCTTCATTTGAATATTTTGAAGAGGTTGATGCTTCTTCATTGGAGGTTTCCTTTCCTGTATTGTAGCCAAGATCGGTTATGTCAAATGGTGAACTTTGATGATTTAGGATTTCATTCAAGGTTGTGAATATATCTACATACTTTATGTTGGTAGATGATATTTCTTACTCCCTTCTTTCATGGCACTAAAGAATTATTATTCAAAGTCTACTTCTTCCTCTTTGTTAGGATTGTCCTCTTCTATTGAAATTATGTTTCCATCTATTTTTGTTTCTAGAACCATAAAGACAATTTCATTTTTTTCAATGTCATTATCATCTAAAGAGATATTGTCTTCATTGGTATATATAGATTCTTCTTTTTCCTGTAGAACGTTTTCTTCTTTACAACCTTCCCTTCGATGTACTTCTTGAAACTAGAATCTTCTTTCACAACGCTATTTCCTTTTTTTGCATAAGGTAATTTATGGGAAAAGTGTCCTATTTTTCCACAACTAAAGAATTTGAAGGGAAGATTACATTTGTATCTTCTTTTGAGATTCCTGAAAAAGTTGGATTCCTTTTCATCCAGTTCACTATCCTAGCAATCACTTGTCTTGCATTATTTTATCTTCTTATTCTTTGAAGCCTTGAAGGATGATTTCTTTCTTGATAACCTTGCTAGATTATCCTATTATATCCTCATTTCACATGCACTAAGGATTCCATGAAACTCTTCCATTGTCAATTTCTCTAGGTCATTCATTTATTCTATTGAAGATATCTTGGAATTAAATTTTGAGGGAAGTGACCTAAGAACATTTTGCACAATGAGGATTTCTTTTATCTATTATCCCAATCCTTTGATAGAGTTGACAACCTCATCCACTCAAATAAGATGGGTTTCAATACTCTCTTATTCATTCATCCTGAGGGCCTCAAATTGTCCTCTATGAATCTGTAACTTTTATCTCTTGGCCTTCTATTCTCCTTCATAATTGTTTTTTAATTTTCCCCAAAATCTATTTTGTTGAGGCACCATGCATGACTTTGGTATACACTGACTTTTTCAAACTGCAAAGAATATAATTCTTGTCCTTGTAATTATTTTCACCAAGCCTCTTTACATCTATATAAACAAGTGGGGTTTTTGGAGCTATGTAACCGTTCTCTATTGCATTCCAAACATACCCAGGTGACATCAAGTAGGTTTTCATTCTTATCTTGTAGAAAAAATAATCTAATCCATCAAATTTTGTAGCTTTGTTTGTGTAAAAAACTTCTTGTTCATTCATTTGATCTGTACGGATTCACCTTACAATGGTTAGACTATTCTTAAAGGAACCTTGCTTTGATACCAATTGTTGGAATATACTCTAATATTAAGAGGGGGTGAATCAGTATTAAATAGTTTTTACCACCTTTTCTTTTACCACTTTAATTAGTCATTTTATGATCTGATGTACAATAAACACCATATCATAGTACATAGATATTAACGTGATAACCCAAATGGGAGAAAACCAAAAAAATTTATTTATAAGAATTTGGTAGGAACTAACCTACTGTTATAATGCTTCTAGGTACCAACCTGTGGGAGACACCAATCTCCTTTACTAAGTACCAACTCAACAAAAATGTTTGCAGGAACTAACCTGTAGGATACACCAATCTCCTTGATTGAGCACCAACTCAGCTCTTATTATATCCTCCAACCCACAACTGGAGAATTTGCAGGAACCAACCTACATGAGACATTGATCCCCTCAAGTTGGCAATCGTGTTAAATTAACTATTTTCTTTAATACTTCACTTGAACAGATTTGTTGCTCTCTCTCTATTGTTCCAACACTCTCCACGATATTACACTCTTCATGAAATCAAATATTCCTTAGACCTTGACCCTCCCAACCATCCTCCCACACTTGTTCTCCCTCATGAGAAACTTCAAGCTCTTCGTTACATCTCTTCACACACACACTTAAACTTCACAAGATCTTGTATATTTATATAAAAAAACAGACTCAAATATTTTTCCACATATCCAAAGAATACGAGGTCAACTCTAGATCTCAACAAAACTAGGTTGCACCGGCCTGTCCAAAACCCCTTATTTTATATGCTTGATTTTTTCAATAACGTGCTCAACATACAACTACCATAGGATTAATTCCAACCTTCAATCTCATCTATCGATTTTATTCATTGTCACACAACACACCCTCAATGCTCAACAACCGTCCAATATGTCCTTGATTTGATCTCTACCATAGAACTTCTTAACTCTCTTCAAGAACACATTATGAAGTCATGATGTGCAACCGTTAGATATTCTTATTGAATAAATTGTGGCCATTGAGTCATTCACTACTCATCGAAATAGGAAATGTCACCATAATTCACAACAATCATGTGATATCAACCTTGGATTAATCTTGAACATTGATCTCATTTATTGTGGGTCCATGACATATCTTTTAATACTTTTACAACCTCCAAATAACACTCCCCAAGTTTCACCACACTCATTTTACACCCACACTTAGACACATTTCAAGACATCTCACTGTGGGTTATCTCGACCATCTGATTTGTGATAGGTGGAAGTATCCTAGGGAAACATATCTCTTTCTCTTTGGAAAATTAAATCTTTGACATGTGGTGGCCTCCTAGACTGTCGGATCTCTCTCCTTCTAATTCATTTGATATGTTACACATGGTGACCTCATGAGTCATCTAATGGCTTACCCTCTGAGCCATTCGATCTATGACACATAGGGACCTCCTGGGATATCATACTCTCACCCTCTAGGACATATGATCTCTCATTATTGGTACTTAGTAATTTCTTCATACTTACTCAATTCATCTTCAGAATATTTTGTCATTCTCAATATCTCCACGAAGTCTTGACACTTAGTCAAATTTATATTCTTGACAGAATGATGGGTCCATGGCACTTTCTCTCATTCTTTGCATACCTATGATTCTCCGCTACTATGCAACGTCTCAACACTTAGTCATTTTTTCGATACTTCTTTGTCCATCCAATTCTTGGTACTTAATTATTTTTCCTTTTGAGATTTTATGTTCCATACTTATTCTTTTGAGTTAAACCATTTAAGTGTATCTTGTCACACTAATTTGAAAATTTCTCTCATTTCCATCCATCCATCCATCCATCATCCTTCACTTAGTCATATTTCAATATTTCACCGTGATTCGCTGGACTCTTGCATTTATTTACACAGACTTATGATTCTCCTCTACTCCACGACATTATGGGAATTAGTCATTTTTTAGTTCCCACTGTGGACCTCAAACATTTTCTTATATACTCTCAATGTTTTGTCTCTTCATTATCTTTGTGATATCTTGATACTTAGTTGTTTTCAACATATATCCTATCCTAATATGGAAGATGAGATGGTTTCCATGTGGATTTCTTCTTTTGTGTTGGATGATATGGAATCACCACATGTGCTGACATTTGGTAGACTATGTGACATCTTCATAGTTACCTATTATATTACTGACATGGACTCCTTCTGATGTGGCATTCATATAACCAAACATGTGGCATTAATGTAGCTTAGTTGTCCCACCAAGTGTTGAACCTGAATCTTTGATCTTAACCATTGATTTGTGGAAATGAACGATCATGATCTAATCGCTTCAAAGTTAATATTTTATGGAAGGTTCCATATTTATTCCATTCACTTTCATTAAAAATAGCTAATAACGAATTTGCATTATAAACTCTTTGAACTCTATTTCCAATAAATGTGGGATATATTGACTTCGCCATTTCTTTGATATTTTGTAGATTTCTCTGCAACAAATCTCTTCACCTCCTCAAATTTGTATATAATATGTATCAAATGATGATCATTATATTTTCAAAGTCTGCACTGTCAACTTCATTTTTTCTTCTCTATCAAATATCTATTCTTCGATTTCTTCGTATAACGACTAATCTTCGTGCACATAGGCTCATGGAATTTCGATGTTTGCACTACTAGTTTTATCTATTCTCATTCATCGATTTATTTCATAGTCATGTTCATGTATAAATAATTATCCATAATGTTCATGCATTGAATCTCATTGACACATGGAGACATACAACATACAGTCTAATTTTGACATCAATGACACCACATTTTCAACAAATGAAACATAGAATTAACATTTGTTAAAAAATTGACAATTTTAGAAGAAAGGTTATTGTTTCCTAGGATGGATTTTTCATAAGGAAGGTATCTTTTTTATAAAAATATCAAATTGGTCTTACAAGAAGAATAATAAATGTTAAGGAAAATCTAGATCTATTCTAGGTCACATTGCTTAGAAGTTTAGCCAACTTAATCAAAATTATAGTAATGATAAAACAAAAATTGGAATACAAAAATGTTTATTTATCATCAAATGTTCGACCAAAAGTTGTTATGGATACACTTTATGAATTGTGCAACACTATGCTATATAATAATGAAATTATTGTCATCAACAATCAATGGGAAGAAATGTTGAAGGAAAATGTGCAGCAAAACACTAATTAAATTCCAAACATTGAACTATCGCATTAGTTAATGATGATGATGACATATAACAAATATATGAAGCAATAGTGCATGGGTATTCTTAGTCTCATTTATTTGATGACTTGGAGAACAAAATGATATAAATATATCCTTTTGAAGATTTCAATCCATTAGGGATTTTTCAAGATAGATTCTCTAAAGAAATAAAACATACAACACTATCCTATTAGTGTAGTTGGCTTGATGACATTACCAATTGTTTATCTTATCAAAAAATATCACAATGGGATATTTTGCATGCTAGAAATGAATTTTCAACACATGTTGATTTGACATTTTCTTCAAATCAGTTCGAATTCTCATTAACCAAGTCTCAATGTCTATCTAGATATTTGTGTGCAAATGAGAGCTTAAGGGAAATGAATTGCTTGAAAAATATGTAAAGTACAAAAACAACCTTGATAATTATTAATGTCACCAATAACATTTATTTAGCTTAAGAACACATGGAATTCACTTGATTATTTTTTAAATGTGAGAAAATATGCTTTTGCAATGATAAGATAACTTGGTCCTTCTGCATTTTTCATCTCATTCACTAGTGTAGAATGTATTTCAAAGCCACTTTACAATGCATTGAAACAAACTAGAGATAAACATACATCTAGACTTTAAAAGTAAAACACTAAAGAAATATTGTCTTGTTGATCACGAGCAATCCTGTCATTTATAATCAATACTATAGACAATGAATATCAACATTTTAGAATTTTATTTCAAGAAACACTAAGATATTTGGAGACATCATAGAATAATTCTTTACAATTGAATCCCAAAGTTGGGGAAACTAGGATATTTGGATACATCGTAGAATAATTCTTTGCAATTGAATTCCAAAGTTGGGGAAATTAACATGAGCAAGGTCTTCTTTGGATAAAAAGTGCACCAATTTAGAAACAATATTTAGATGGTGAAATCGTAAACTTTGTTGATAAATGTATATAATTAGATTTACAATACTCTTGACAATCTTATTAATATTATAATCCATCATCATACCAAATCCTATAGGAAAATAAAAATTTATATTGGATATTCAATTTCTCTCTTCCTCTGATGGATAGAACAATGATTTTGCATCCATTAGACCAAGATGAAAATACTAAAACCAAAAAATCCAAAGAACTATTTCAATTCCTACAGTAATTCAATTACTTTAAAGGTACATCATTCAATACATTTTTGGTTGATTTGAAAATAACTAGAGACAAATACATTCTCCTTCTATGCTCTTCTCTTACATGCCATATGTTATTGGTAAAAATATGTGTTTGACATATGGATACATGAATTTTCCATGAAAGTTCTAAAACTATGGTACAAAAAAATCATAGTTCATCTTAGGTTCCTTTTCTACAACCACATATTGAAGTTCATACACGAAAAATATTGATAGACCAATCATGATTAATTTAAGTAAAATGAGACAAAATTGTTTCTCTAGCAAGGACAATAAGCTTCAAACTATTCCAAAACTTGGAAATGTGTTACTTAACATGCAACATATATGGGTGGAATCATGAAGGTGGGTTACACTTTCGTGACAATCAAGTCTCCAAAATTCCGAAAATCATTTTTTTGGCTGAACTAATTTTCTTTTCGGCCGAACCTTTGAACGTCAAATCGAACGACACCCTAACAATGCCCTCAATTTCTATGTACAATTTTAGTCGGACGAATATTTTTTCATATGGTAACCTCTTTTCGTCCAAAAGATATTCCGGCCAAAATAATGTTTCGGCCGAAATATCGTTCGGCCGAAATAACTTTTTGGCCAAACATTATTTCGGCTGAACAAATGTTTATATATTACCCACACATCGCCCCTGCAATAGTTTTTGCGAGTTCATAGTTTGTTGTGTGGAGAGTGTTTGGTGTTGTAGGCATTCGTTGTAGGCATGTGATGTAGGCCTGTGTTGTAGGCATTTTTTGTAAGTGTGTGTTGTAGGCGTGTGATGTAGGCGTTTGGTGTTGTAGGCATGGTGTTGTTGGCGTTTGCGGATGTAACGACCCCATCATTACGACAACAAGCGAAGCAAATTTTTTGTTTTTTGTTTTCAAGAGTTAAGAGGAAAGAATGCGACGATGACAACCATTTAACCACACCACTGACAATGAACAGAAGCACACAACCCAGGTAATAGAAAACTGCGACACCGCGCACAGACACAAGGGCAACCGGGAAAACAGGCACAGAAAACTAGGAGTAACGATCAACCGCCCAATGCAAAAAGACACGCCTACAAGCTTAAGGGACAACTTCCCCTTCCCGCCATAACGACGTTGATGAACAATACTAAAACCTCAAGGCGCGCGAACCAACACATGCACTCAAGTCAGTATGCGACACTCAACCACACTCACATGGTAGGCACTGAATCCGACCAAGATATCATTTTCTTCTAACCCATAGGGCGTGCCATTATCCCCGCATCAGGAACCATGTCGTTCCTAGAAGAGAGGAATGACAATAACCCTGGGGCAAAACCAAAAAGGGACCAAGGCTCAAGAAAAATATGATGCGCTAGGAACCGAATACTCACTGGGAGACTATACCTACCCCCACACAAGGTTGATGAGACAGAAGAGGATGAATAAAATGGGTGACACCGGCCCACACGACATCATCCCTGACCCCACCAAACACCTAGTCTAACTAGTCTACTGTTACAAGTGTTTGACAAGGATTAACCCTCTAAATCAAGCAAGTTCAACCCTTAAATTAGACTCTAGATTACCCTATGATTTGCATTAAATACATTAAAAAAAAAAAAAATTGGTCATTCTACCTAACACCTCAGTCATTCAATTCAATCAAAAAAGGCATCAACCATGAATCAATTAGGCAATTCTGCATTATAATCTATCATTAAATACAATTTAATTAACATTAATTTTGTGTCCCTTCGGCAGTCTTCTCTAAAATCACAAGTCTAATTTAACAAATTAACTCCATATACGCCCATCTAAATCTTCGAGTCTAATTTACCAAGTTAAACAACAACTGATTCAATTAACTTTTAACACATAAATAAATCAGCAAGCCTAAATGACTACTAATCAGCCTTGCAAGTCTGATTAACCTTAAGTAAAATCCAATACAATCTAAACCATAGCTAGCTGTAAGGAATACATAAATGCTACGCCTTCAACTCAGCAATACATGTTGAATAACAATTAATTTGCAATAATAACTACATGGCATTTACGTAGAATTAGATCAATAAAATGCAAGCTACTTAGCCTTAAAGAATGCATAGACTCGCCTCCTTCCAGGCTAGAATACATGACTGTAGTGATAAAAAAATTCCATCATAAATAACAGGCATTCAACTCAGGAATAAATGATTGAGTTTGCAAAGGAAAGAAAATAACTACAATACATTCAACCCAACGCAGAGCAGTATCTATGAGGATTACACATCAATAACTAAACAGCTGAGCCCAAGATTGGGGATGTGCATTGGGGATATGCATCAATACATAATTGGATGAGCGAGATATTGGGCAATCTGTGCAATATTGGTCTCAATTTAAAGTCATAATCGTGAGCATTTTTAAATAGTAATACAGTCACATTATTTGATAAAAAATTCCGTGGTAAACTATAGCCATACAGTCACAATATTTGGTAGAAAATTCATGGTAAACTACAACAGTTATGGTCACATTTATTTGGTAAAATGTTTGTGGTAAAGTACAACAATACAGTCACATTAATTGGTAAAAAAAAATTCGTGGTAAACTATAGCCATACAGTCACATGATTTGGTGAAAAATTCATGGTAAACTACAACAATAGAGTCACATTTATCTGCCAACAATTTCGGGGTAAAGTATAGCGATATAGTCACATTGTTTGATAAAAATCTCATGGTAAACTATAGCCATACATTCACGTTATTTGGTAAAAAACAAAATTGTGGTAGCTATAGCAATGCCATCACATTAATTGGTAAGAAAAACCTGTGGTAATACTACATCCATATAGTCACACTATTTGGTAAAAATTTTGTGGTAAAGTATAGGACGACGCAGAGATCATTCCACCTTGCAACGCAGAGAAAATAGTATACATCCATTACACTATACCTAATGCAGAGGTAAGGGTCAATCGATCAACACACAGTTCAAACGCAACCAAGGTTAAGGGTTTCGATTTATTTTCTTCACCTAGGGGTACCCAACGACGTAGGCAGAGATAAAATTAATCTTTTTCTTTGAAATAAAGGCATGAGAAAAATCACAGCCTAGAACAAGGGGACGTTGAAAGAGAACGATAATTTGATTTTCACTGAATTAATAACAACAAAATCACAGGTGAAGCAAAAATTTGCAGACAGGAAAAGAAATCGTTTTGCAATGCTAGGATACCATTACAACGTCAATTTAAAATTTATCCAAGAACAAAGATGCTAGGTTAAACTAGATCCATCAAATATAAAAATGGGGTAAAAACGAGATAACAATAAGATATAAGCATGTTGAGTTTAAGGATAAACTTTGCCAACAATCACAATGCAGGGTTAAATGAATGCTTCGGGGTGCAAGGTGAACCTTTAGCCAAGGACAAACATCAAGGGTAGATGACTAACAGGTGCGTCCTTCACTCATCATCCTCGCACAGAAAAGCAGGGCGTTGAGATCCATAGGTCTATTAACGTCGAGGCGTCAACTGTAGATCAGGCTCTTGGCCGACTGCTCAGGTGAGGACTGGTGAGCTAGGGACGAAGGCTAAACAACCAAAAAGGTCACAATCAAAACACCGCAAGGTGGTCAAGACATGTGGGGAAATGAAGGCCATGGAATTCAATCAATCATCGATCTAGGCTCTGAAACATTTCAGTCGTCAATCTAGACAATCAGTTTACTTACTCCATTAAACATGCATATCCAAGCATAAATCCTACAAAAATCTACCATACAAAAATGAAGAGAGCGTACCATTGNCCGTGCAACTCCTGCTTGTCGACCGGTGATACTTCACTGATACCTCCCAACCAATGCTAGGGGTACTCTTCTTCCCCCTTAGCCCCCCGAGCCAAAAAGGGGCCACACACACACTATCCAGAGATTTTAGCTGGCTCCCAGCTTGCCTCGCAAGGCCTAGCTACCACTCCTCACCGAGTTGGGTATCCCAACTCCCACAAGCTAAGTCAATCAAGTAGAGATTTCTGCAGTGTAACGTTGCGCAAATAGAAGAGATCCTTCCTCCATCTCCTCCCTTCATTATATAGAGTTTCGTAGCCCCTTACTTTCCTAAAATCTCATTTAATTAAAGTTTTTAAAATTTAATTTCTAAAAATTCCTCTTCATACAAGTGTCACCCATCCCCTTCATTCCTCCATAAATTAATTTCTTTAATTAAATAATTATCTTTATTTCCCTCACCCACCTAGAGTCACTCCTAGAATCGCTCCCAGGTGTCCCCAAATTCTCTGATAGGTTTTGATGACTTTCCCCATTATCAATTTGCTAGTTCAGTTTTAAATTAGAAAGTTCTTAATGGTAGATACATTACTAAGTTTGACTTTCTGCTTTTTCCCTTGGGTTTCCCTTTTCTTCTTATGTTTC
>SNQJ01S0031393.1:0-15828 GCA_010110895.2 Picea sitchensis
ACATAAATGAAAAATAGTGGGAAAATGAAAGCATAACTATACTACTAATTTACAACAAAATCCAAATAGCGTTAAAACTTTTCAAGTTGGTTCCACGTAATGTTTCAAGTGAGAACCGTTAGTGCTGGAGGAGAACAATCATGCTTATAAATATTTTAAAATGTAAGAGTTAGCACCCAAGACAAAAGCGATCTTGAAAGGATCCATCCATAAGTTTTGAAATTTTGAATGTCTTCCCCTATCAGCATGTGTTGAATCCCACAACAATACCTTCTCATTGACTTTAAATTTGACAGTTTTGACACTGTTGTTGAAATACTTCTTAACAGTCTGTTGTCTCTTCTTTATATTATCCAAGGCAAACAACATTTGATCCTCTAAATCTAGGAGTGCATTTATCCTTTGTGAAACTTTAGAACAATTTAATTCTTCGATCTGTAGCATCAACCTTAAGGAAGAGAGTTCCAACTCAGTAGGAAGGATGGCTTCTTGGCCATACACAAGTTGGAAAGGAGCGCAACCAGTGCTTACCTTGGTGGTAGTTCGATCTACCCAAAGGGCATAAGTGAGGAGAGTGTGCCATTGACAAGGCTTATCTTCGATGAGCCTTTTGACGATTCTCACCAGATTTTTATTGGTAGACTCATCCTGCCCATTTCCTTGGGGATAATAAGTTGATGAGGTGAATTTTTTAAGCCCCAATTTAGCTAAAAATTGGGTCAGCTTAGCATAAATGAAAGTCGGACCATTGTTTGTAATAATTTGCAATGGAAGACCAAATCTAGAAAATATGTTATTTTTAAGGAAAGAAATTACATGATCGTCTGTTGAATGCTTAAGTGGGACAAATTCAACATATTTTTTAAAATAGTCTGTGGCTATCAAAATAAAAAAATGTCTTGCTGAAGATGGAGGATTAATAGGACCAATAAAATCCAATCCCCACTTTGAAAAGGGAAAGTATGGGAGGACAGGTTGTAATGGCATGGTTGAAAGGAGTTATTTCCCAGAAAATTTTTGGCACTTGTCACAAGATCTCGAAAAAACATGAGAGTCACGAAAGATTGAAGGCCAGTAGTATCCTTTTCTAATAATATTGAAAGCAGTGGTTTTACCAAAAAAATGACCTCCTACATGAATGACATAATTTTAAGAACCATGTGTTTCTTGCAACAACTTTTGTGTGTCTTCATCGTTTACACAGCGAAGCATCACACCATCAACAGATCTTCAAAACAAGAAGTCTCCTATAATAACGTATCTTGCAGATTCAAGACAGAGTCTTCTCCTTTGATGAGTTTCTAAGTTGTATAGGAATCTTTTGTTTTGTAAGTAGTAAATTAGATTCTTATACCAAGGATCTTCAGACACAGGAAGAATCTGATTTTCAATGTAGAATAGTGTTGATAAGGAACTATCATGTTCATCAATTTATTCACTATTATTAGCATGTTGAGATAAGTGAAGGGTTAAGTCACGTCCCTTGATAGTGGTAGAATTCGCGATATTCAAATCATGCTCTTGGATCTTGGAAAGACAATGTGCAAGCTTCCCTGAAATATAACTCTGTGAGAGCAAAAAATTGACAGTAGGTAAAGGGAATTTTACCAACGTATGCTTACCTAAGATGAAGTGGCAGAACTTTTCAACAACTTTAACAAGAGAGAAAGCATGTTTCTTAATAAAATAATATTTAAATTCATCATCAGACAAACTTTGACTCATGTAAGATGCTGGTTTCTCATTACCTTGGTCATCATTTTGCATGAGGATAGAAGAAACTGCTTCCTCAGTGGCATTAGTATATATCGTGAATTCCTTCTCAAAGTCCGTCTTCGCCAAAACCGGTGAGGAGATGATTTCTTTCTTGATTCCTTCAAAAGAATTTTCAACATCATATGTTCAAGAAAAGGAACGATATTTCTTAAGCAAATTATGAATTGGTTTGACCATCATAACAAAATCTGGAACAAACCTACGGATGAAGTTAATAACCCCCATGAAAGCTTGAACCTCCTTCTTGGAAGTGAGAGCACGCAGATTAAAGATGGCAGAAATCCTTTCGGGTTCAATGCTTATTCCTGAATCAGAGACAATGTGTCCAAGGAGATTTCCCTCAGTAACACCGAAAATGGACTTAGAAGAGTTTAGAGAGATGCCAAATTTCCTACATTGCATGAAAACGTTTTTTATATGTCCAAAATGATCTGATCGGATTTTAGAGTACACTATTTGGTCATCAAGGTAGATCTGAATGATCTTACTGATCAAATCATCAAAATATATTTGCATATCTCTTTGAAATGTGGCACCTACATTAGATAAGCCAAAAGGCATACGTTCATAAGAAAAAGTACCCCAACGAGTAATAAAGGTGGTTTAATATCTATCTTCCCTTCTTACCTTGATTTGATTGTAACCAGGAAAACCATAAAGTAAGGACATCATCTGTGACCCTGCGACTTGCTGCAAAATCATTTCCATGTTAGGGAGAGGAAAGTGATATTTTATACTAGCTTGATTTAATGCGCGAAAAATCAATGCATAATATGATATGACCGGTTGGTTTCCGAACAGGAACCAAATTGGAATATCATTCATAATACTTGAGCAAAAAGATGATCCCATCCTTCAAGATTTTTTCCAACCCCTTTCGAATAGTTGCTTCCAATGCAGGGTTGATAGGTATTTGTTTTTGCCTAACTGGTTTTATTCCTTCCTTGATGGGGATGGCATGTTGTATAAGACGAGGATCAAAACCACGAAGATCCTCAAAATACCAAGAAAAAACATCTTGAAATTCACCAAGTAGTTGGAAAACTTCATTTTCTCTTCATCAGAACATTGGTCACCTATTTTAACATTCTTTGGAGACTCGGGTGTCCCAATGTTCAAGGAGATGGTTTCACCCACCTTCCTTTTGGACTCCTCTTCTTTATTTTTCTCTTTATTGTCTACATCACTCAATGAAAACAAACTCTCTAGAGGAGACATGCCTTTAGGAATCTTGTTATCTTCTATGGATATGATTTCCTTGGGCTTACAGGGTTCATTTTGAATGAAATCATAGATTATCTCATCGCTAAGGAAGACATTCCAAGATTCTATATTGTCAGGGATATGTGGACCATATAGAGATGGAAACGTACAATCAGGTCTATGTGGCAGAACTTGTTGGTTAGGAGAGGCTGCAAAAAAATCTAACTGATCAGCCATTGAGTTCAACTCCCTCTTAACATGAGTGATGTTAAAAGATAATAAGTTCGAGATAAGTACACAAACAGTTTGGGTATGTCATTTCATCAACTTGTTGCTAGGAGAGTATGTCTTACGTACAAGGTTCACAATAATCTCAGAATCTCCAAAAACTGAAAGGTGACCACATCCAAGATTATATGTGTTTTCAATGCCTAATAATAAATCTTCGAATTTAGTGACATTATTTGTGCAAGCCAACTCCAACCTCTAACAAAATTTATGAATTTTCCCCACAGGAGAGTACACGATTATGCTAGCTTTGTTACCTTCACTAGAGCATGGACCATCGAAGTGCATGTGTCACATACCATTATCTAAATCAATTTTTTCCAAGGGGATATTATCTTCCTCATCAAATATGGAATACACCCCTAGGTCCTCTTCAATATAGTTCACATTAGGTTGTGGAACACTTTTTATGTAATGTGAAATCATTCCCTCTCTAAGGACTATAATGTTTTTTCCATTTCGAGGAATGGATAAGTGTGTCACATCGAGTGAGAGACATCCACCCATCAAAGCTTGCCAATATCTTCCCAAGATGATTGAGTAATTTCTTACTCACATGTCAATTACCTGAATGCTTAGGGTTGTCCTTATTTCAGGGTGTGTGCACAAAACTAAGGTCACATATTTAATCTCACCTATCATTGTTTGTTGTAGACTATTATAAGAGAGCATGCTCCTGGCATTTTCATTTTTACAAGACAAGCCTAGCTCTTCCATAATAATATTCGACATCAAACTTGGGCTTGAACCACCATCAATGAGGCAACAATGGGAAATATTACCCATAATCTTTATAGAAATATAAAAAGGGGGATTTTTTACAGGGTATTTAAAGTTATGTACACCTAATTTATTTACACACGAATACTCTTCATTCACCTCTTCTGAGAGGTTGGCTACAACATAAAATTTTCCTTCCATGAATTGTTTTAGATGTCTCTGTTGTTTACGGACGACAAATGTCCAGAAGGGTGGCATCTGCTTTGATGTTGGCCAATTGATTCAGAAAACTGTATTTGGAAGAGGGGAGAGAGGAAGTTGTTCCTTGATTGCCAAGAACCTTAGGAACTTGAACAATAGAAGCCGGTGAGGATGAGCTTGGGCTAGAAGAGTTTTGGGGAGGATCATATTTCCCTTTGGGAGCGTATAAGTTTTTCCTAGTATTGATGATCATGACATCTTTTGGCTCTACAAAATCTAGGACATCTATGGTAGTTTCTAGTCTTTTACCAATGATATTATCTATGGATCTCTTCCTTACCTCACATATGGATTCCTCCTACTATTCCTCACAAAATTTACACCAACTTCGGAGCATGATAGTTTTAGGCTAAAAATTATTTTCAATTGGATTTCTAAAGGAGGGTGCAGAAGAGGATGAAGCTCCAGGGGTGAGAGGGGAGACAGTTCCCTCTCACTAATACACTATCATATGATTATTCATATCTTGTATTAACTGTAAGAGGGTGGACATGTCTATATTTTTAACCGATTCTCCCTGGGGAAGACCTTTTATTTCGAGTTGTTCTTCATACTCTAAACAAGTATGCAGAGAAAAAAAAAGGTTATCAATGTATTTTTACTCAAGCCTATGATGATAGGGGGAAGGTAATGCATTGTAGTAATGCATGAAAGTAGATTGGTTATGAGGTCGAACGATTTCAGGGATTTGATTGTATAACTTAGTGAAACGCAAGTTGAAGGACTTGATGGCCTCACCATCCTTATAGGCGATGTTATTGTACTCCCATAACTGCTCAGTTGGGCTTTTAGATTGCTAATAAGTGGACTTGAACCAATAAAATATCTCCTCCCAAGTAGATAGAATCTTAGAAGGAATATCAAACAAATCGGTCATAGCCTTTCCTTTCAAGGAATTGACAAATAAGCGCAAACAAGTATCGTTGTCATTGGCTCCTATGTTGTGAAAAGCATTAGAAAATTCCACCAAGTGTCCATTTGTAGTGACAGTGTTATTCCCCGAAAACCTAGAGAGATTCTCCTTGAATTAGGAAGTGGACAAGTAGCAGGTGTTAGGTTAAGAGGAGAGGACACATGCCACGATGTGGTTGTGGTGTCTTATTCAAACTAAAAATTCCTATACTTTTTAATGACTTTAGTAGGATTTGTGGTAGATTGGATAGGGATATGGTGGTTATATAAACTACCAATCACTAACGAATTTTAATACTAAGAGGAGGAAGAAATTCCAATGTCACCAAAGCAACCAATAGATGCCATATTGTAGATGATAGGTGAGGGAGAGAAAGCCGAACTGGATGAATCAGAGAAAGTTCTCCTTAGAGTGATTTGTTTGGATGATAATTCTTTCTTCCTTTTTCAACAATAGGATTAATTTCAGGTGATAAGCCTCTTCTTCTTTTAGAACATTAGAGTCTAAGGACATGAAAGTAAGGCCAAAAATGAGGAAACAAGAAGGTTACTATTGATTTATAGGCTCTCTACGTCTAGATTCCCAACGTTCTTGGACACTAATATCTCGTTCAATTGCTTCCCATGAATGATTAAGCTCAACACGAGTATTAACAGTGTCTAAAATGGTGTTGAACAAATTCAAAGCAATGTTGGTCTGATCTTGAAGACCAGGCTTAATATTGGGCTTCCTTGCAACATGAACAGTCATTAAGAAATAAAACAATAAAAGAATCAATATCAGAAAAATAGATGTATTTGATGCTAAAAAGCATAAAAATCAACCAGAGAGATATTGAAGATCTCCCCAGTATGGTTTCTAAATAAATGTTGAGGAAAAGATATGAAATGATCTTACTCAAACATTTTCAAATCCTTCTTGGATAAATCAAGATAGACAGGAATATCACCCTATGTTTATAGCCATCAAAATTGATATCCTAATTCACGAATATTGTTTACAAGTGCTTATGATGTTTTTTTATAAATAAAAGGTTGCTGAAAAAATAATTATTTATGTAATTTTCTGAACATACCAGATGCTGAAATAAATATAGAGATAGAAGTAAAGACACCAAGTCAATAATCAAAACAGACGAGACATACATAAATCATTTATTTCATTCCAATTCATCAAATAATCATTCCCTTTACAAAATTTCCTAAGGAAGTTTTGGACCAAAGTCAAACATAGGCATCCCCGATGAAACATACAAAGGAATTCTGACAGAAAATAAAAAAAATTGAACTTTAAAAGATGGATCAACTTGCCACTTAGCTCTGCACAATGGCCTTTCTCAGTCATGAAATCTAATTCACAAATAGACAATTCTACACAGACTATCAAAGATAGATCAACACCTCTGAAAAACAAGTGTTTGAATGATGTAATTCAGCCCTGAATCGTGTTGTCTACTATAGGAACTTTCTATCATAAAAATGAATTAGGCTTCTAATGAATTAAGGAATGAATGAAAACTGAATTATCTAAATAAAAACTCAAAGAACAAACCTTAGTATGATTCTCCTTCTATTCTCCCCTTGTTCCTCCCTTTCATTTTTCCTTTAAGCAAATTAGAATTGGTTGAAGTAGTTCCTTAGTTAACTTAACTAAAACTCAACAAATTTTTAGTTAAGGGGGAAAAGTAATAAATCATAATAAGATTTTTAAAGAAAATAATAACTAGTAGGTGGAACCCTTTGTGACTCCCTTTAGCTTTTAACAATCATAACACAACTAGTTAATCAAACAAAACATCCCTCCTTGTGACTCCCATCATCACATTCATATTAGACAATTTATCTCAATGATAATTTAAATTATTTCCAAAATATATTACCCATATATCCAAAAATAGTGTGTTGTCCAAAATTTCAGAAGTCAACCATTCTCAACAATTAATAAATAAAAACTAAAATCCATATTTTCTACTCTGGGAGGCAATCTTTCCCTTATTGTTGTTGTCACCTTTTGATCTATCTGAGTTATCCTTAGGTTGTCTAGAGGTTTAGTCCTAGTCTCACTAATCACATGAGAGAAATCAAGTCTCAATTGCATATGGGAGGACACATAATTATCAGAGTCGTTTGAGGGTGAGGAAGGAGAAGCAATGGTTTTTCCTTTGTCAGGGGCATGGTGGGCCTCATTTTTCAACCTTTTGCTTGCAAGGGAAGATTGGAATGGTGAGTGGAAAAGGGAAGCTTGGACAATTTGATTGATAGGAGGGGGAGGAGTTAAAGACAAATTAGGCCAGACATGATGTCAGGAGACTTTCGGGTGGACAATCTATTGCCATCCGTCGTTTTCGGGAACTTCAAGTTACAATGAGACATGAGGAGGCACGAGGATACCAGGGACTTGTGAGGCTTGTAAGGGATGCCTCCAGGCCTAGGCTAGACCACTCCTTACCTAATCCAATTAAAAAACCCATCTTGAAATAGCTAGCCTAACTCTTGCGAGTCTGCATCAAAGTGTATAGAGAATCTTGGCCTTCTAGGGCCCCTGTTCCAATTACCTCTTCCTCGGTTACCTTTGTCATGACTACCTCTACTGAAAAATATCATTCGTGTATGCATAATTGATTAGCAAATAGTTTCTTTAACATCCATACATAAAAAAAAATTTAAATATGAAATAAAATTTGGCTCAACAACATATCAGACTCATGCAATCCAATCCATACAAATTGTTTAATAGTTGTCAATGAGCAGGGGGTGAATAAAGGTTCTAGGATATGTGAGGGGTTGTATTGAGAGAAAAATGTTAAAATGAGGGGAAAAATATCATGATTACTAGTCACAGACAACAAACAATCAACTGTAATGTAAACCAAAGAATATATCACTGTAATCCATCCTCGCGATCTTAAACTGTCATAATACAGAGTTTCCCTTAACTGTAATTAAATTTTAGGAATAGAGAGTGGATAATGAATATGAGAAGGAAAGGGGATTGTAATGCACGAAAAGTGAAATAATGGTAGGGAAAAGAGTGAATATTGTTTGTAAAATCAATTAAGTAATCCATAAAACAATTATGAATTTGATGCAAACGATCCAACACCAAATAAACGATTATTGTGATCAATAAAAAAATATTGTGTTTTAGCACTTGTTCACTGTCCACATTTAAATATTGAAACCTTTTAATTAACACAGTGTCACCATACTCAAAATCAATATGCCTTCCAAACATCCTGTATAACAATTCTGTTTCCTCTCATTTATTCCATTTTATATTTTTTTTAAAATCCAATGAACACACAATCATTTGTTTCAACTCTGTTTAGCATCAAAACATTAACCACTTTCCATAAATTAATTCCTCAAATCAAACAAAAACACAAGATATTTCAAAACATGCTCGATTCCATTCCTTTAAGCAATTTAACAATTAAATTGCAATGAAACCATACTACTAAAAACCCTGTGCCCATCTCTGATAGTGAAATAAGATGATACGATGCACGATATCCATAAATCATACACAGTAAAAAACCAGGCAACAAATATCAATACTTAAAATTGCAATAATCGTGATCGGGCAATTTAAACACACAGTAACATCAACCATCACTTAAATTTATACCATGTTGTAGGAAACACATAGACCAATGCATAACACAAGGAGGCATTTTTGTGACTTTACATATCCAATTATTCCCTATCAAAACATAAAACAATGTTGAGTTATCAATCCAAATGTTATAACAAAAGGAGGCAACCATTGTATGCCCATTTACAACTTCTCAAATCAACCAATTAAGCCATCATGAGTTATCGATTCAACTGTCACAATAAAAGAATGCAAGGACTATATACCAATTATCATTTTCAATTCCAACTATGTAATCAACCTGATTAAACAAAGATGAACCAATAATCAAAACCACTGTCAACGTTATTCCACCAACTCATGACAGTCAACAAGATACCCAACAGGGTATAACTGACTCAATTTGTCAAAATCAGGCTTTGAATAATCAAGGGTTCACTCAATGGAACCAACACAAGGAGACTGGAGTTGACCATACCAACAATAGGTGAGAACCCTTCAAGACAACACGTTTGACACATAAGCCACATAAACTTTAGCTTGCAAGACAGGGTGACAGTTCACACCAGGTATGATAGACTACGATGCATAAGAGAAGAGGCTCTTTACTAGCCAACAACCAACACCACGAACATGCAGGGGCATAACCCTCATATTTTTTCCCCAAAAGCCAAAAAATGTTAATATAAATACAGAGCCCAAGTAATAGAAACCATCCCTAAAGAAAGCCTCTTGGCATAATAGTCACCAAAACTAATTGTTCAGATACCAATAACATAAAACGATCCCACAACCGGGTGGAAAAAAAAATGTAGTGACCCCAGGCGGTTCAAAAATTGCACAGCAACCCCATAACACCAAATACGACTAGGTGTGGTTACAAAGACTGTGAGGAGACGACCAACAAGTCCAAATAGAATGAAATCCCCAACAAAACCCATAGAGAGAATAAATAGCCATCACAACTTCCACCAGATAGAACTGTCAATAAAATCGTGACTTCGACCATCAAATTTTCCATTTGCAAGGAATAAAACAAACAACCATTCCAAAGAACACCACGAATTTACACAGTTTCTAGCCTCAAGAAAAACATTGACCAATACATCATCAAGCCAATATCTATTTCATAAACAGAGTGAGTTCATGTATGGGCAAAATAAACATACATGTAACCAAATGGCCTTAAAAATGAGGGCTTGGTTGAGCAGTTCCCTCCACGCCTGAATATTGGAGCTTAACCACAGCGAAAATCAAATGAACAATAACCAATCTAGGGTGACGACTAGTGGGAGAAGTATGAAGTGACATTCATTTACTTCATGTCACTTTCATCCTCCCTTCATTCAATTACGTAGTACACGACAATCATCCAACCATTAATCCATTCCATTAATCCATGCATTGAAACTTGCATATATTTCTTGTCAAATGCGCCACCTGATCCATACTAACCATTAATCCAAAACATACTATAACATATATCACATGTGCCTTCATATAACTCAATAAAATCGCATAGCCACTAACATTGCTAGTTATGACTAACATGAACCCTTTTAAATTTCAATTGCACATGGTATAGCATAGCATAGCATAGTTTTGTTTTTTTGGATCTATTCCATATTGCTTTTGTCTCTTGTTACAACTAACATGTGTCTTTTGCAGGTGGAACATGTGATCAATCATGGCTACAATATCAATGTAATTCCAGTGAGCATAAGACATTTATAACATGGAATTTTAGAGCTCAGAGTAATGAAAACAAAACATAAAATCCATTATCCATCTGTCATTAAGTCGAAAATAAAACAATATTTCACCATCAATCATGTGAAAACCTATAAGCAGTGTCAAACAAAAGCATAAATGTGTAATAAGAACCTTATCTGATCCTCCAATATAGAAGGGGGTCCCACCTACTAGTATTATATATCATGAGCTTAGTTTAAATAATAGGCTTTAGCAGTGAACAGAGGCTCAACCAGAATCTGCTGAGGAACTGACTATCATGATATGAGATAATGGTTGTTGGGATCCCAAAATGTACCCATACTCGTTCAAAGAAGAGCTTGGCAGTGGCTTCTTTAGTGATGTTCTTCTTCCAGGAAACTAGAATCGCCATATTGTAAAAGTGATCAAAAACCACAAAAACACAGTCATTTCCCCTCTTGGTGGATAGGAGGCCCAACATGTAGTCCATTGAGATGAACTTTGACGGCCTGTCAAGAGTAGGTAGAGGGGTGTACAGTCCTTGTTTATTAATGGTCAGTTTGGAAATAGCGTAGGCAGTGCAGGACCTGATATATTTGTCGACATCCTGTCGAAGTTTCGACTAGTAGAAATGTTTCTGTGACACTTCCACTATGTTTTCAATGCCAAAGTGACCTGCCACCCGACTATAGTGATCTTCCCAAATCATCTTCACGCGCTCTCTTGATGGAACGCAGAGATGGACTAGATGACAAAACAACCCATCTTGAAGATATAAATTAGTGACCACTGCGTTGGCGCCCAACATATGGTAGGTGGTCGATAAGTCAGGTTCTATCTCATAGAGGTGGGGCCATCTAAAGGTCTCATGGCCGCAAGAGTATAGCACCATGGTGAGTTTCATGACTGGAGGTCGGATGATGCAATCATCAACTCAGTTGGTAGTTTTTGTTTTATACTTGATGTTGAGGCAGAACTGTTGTAAGTATGTGGACCACTTTTGATGGCAATCATTCTACAATTTTCCTTGGGTCTGCATGAACTCTAGTGGCTTTTGATCAGTGTGGATGACTATATCCTTCCCAAGAATGTAATGTCTCCACTGGCGATAGACTTTCACAATGGAGTACATTTCTTTGTCATAAGTATGGTACTTACAAACAACATCTGATAGTGACTCACTATAATATGCCATGGGGTGGCCGTGTTGAGTGAGAACGATGCCCACAACATAGTCTGAAGCATATGTCTCGATCTCAAAGGGATGTTGCAGGTCCAGTAATGAAAGTAATGGGGATGAGCACAAACGCTTACTCAAGTCATCGAAAGATTTTTTTTGGGACAAGCCCCGCACAAATGTTTCCTTACTACCACCCCTGGTTACTTGGTTGAGGGCCCATGCGATATGAGAGAATCCCAACATGAACCTGCGATAAAAATTGGTGAGGCCCAAGAAGCTCTGAATTTCAGTTAGTGTGGTGGGGGATAGCTAGTTATGGATGACCTATGTTTTGGCTGGATCCACATGCACACCATGATGATCAACGATGTAGCCTAAGTAATGGACCCTGTCCATGCCGAAGGAGCATTTTTCCAAGTTTATGTATAGTTTGTGTTTCCTCAGGGTGTGCAAAACCTATTAAATATGTTGCAAGTATTCCACCCAAGTCTTGTTGTATATGAGGATGTCATCCAGATACACCCCTACAAAAGTATTGGTGAAAGGTCGTAGGATATTGTCCATCATCCTTATAAACATTGCTAGATCATTTTTCAAACTAAAGGGCATGACCAACCATTCAAAAATACCTTCTTTTGACTTGAAGGTGGTCTTCCATACATCTGTTTGTTCTACTCGGACCTGGTCGTATACATACTTCAGATCAATCTTATTGAAGTGTTTGGACCTCGTGATCTAATCAAGGAGGTCGTCGATTCAGGGAATTGGGTACCGGTTTCAGACTATGATTTTATTTAGGGCCTAGTAATCAATGTAGAGTCGCCATGTCCCCTCTTTCTTCTACACCAACATGATTGGGCTCCCAGAAGGCGATGATCTGGGACGTATGTGCCCGTTGTGGAGCAGTTATTGGATCTACCTCTTGATCTCCTTGTTTTCTAACAGAGAATAGCGGTAGACTGGCCGATTGGGTAGCGGTGTGCTTGGGTTCATATCGATGGGATGCTTGACCTGGCAATGTAGAGGTACCCCTGTAGGAGAGGAGAAGATATCTGCGTATTATTCCATGACCTTATCCACTTTCTTCTATTGTGTGGAGAGATTGGCCATGAAAGCCCTGGATGTGGCTGTGATCTTTCACTGACTCTTAGAGTGAATCATGAAGAAGACAAATTTCCTGTTCTAAGAGATGACCTTCCTGCATTGCTTGGAAGAGATCGAGGAAATAGCACTAGGGGGGACTGCCTCGAGTAATAATAACACTACGAGACCTAGACTCATATATATCATGATTTTTCCATAAATAAGGTTGGAAAAAAAGAACATTACAAACTTTGAGGGGAGCAACATCAAATAATACCTCATCTTTGAAGGGATTGATTTCATACCATGTATGCCAGTTGACACTGTTGGCTGACGCATAGATTGCTTCCTTGGCGAAGCCATCCAATGGTGTAGGGTTTTGGGTGCAGCATTGTCGGCAGGGAAAAACACTTGACCACCTCTGTTGAGATGATTTTCTTCTAGCTACCATTATCAATGATGAAGTGTAGTGGGTTGTCTTTTACCCACATTTGTGAATGGAAGAGGCACTTGCCTTCTTCTGTCTCATCTGGTTCATGAAGACGGAGCTTGGTGATAGCAACGATGGCACTGGGTGGCTCCTCCGCTCAAGGAAGATGCATCCCATGTTGGTATCCTTCTAAGGATTTGCGCGAAACTATACATCATCTCATTCCTTTGTTGCATTAGGTCTTCCTCAAGCAACATTTTCAAAGGATATTGTGTCCTATCATATTTATTTTCTCCTGCCATGAGAGGTCTCCTGAGCATGTGAGAAATTTTTTCCTCAAGAGAAACAAGCTCGAGACCCAATTCTTTGTACCGTGACCTCGTTGGGGACATGCATTAAGATGATAAGGAGCAGACTGCTCTGATACCAATGATCTAAATTTTATGAGAAGAAAAAAATGAATACAGATTATGAAAAGATGATTAACACAGAATAACAGAGATACAGTAAAACTGGTTTTATATTCAATAAGGTAATAAGTTGAAACTATAAAATGCAGTAAAAAACAATGAGGATCTGAAGGCCTCATTACAATAAACAATGAAAACAACAGAAAGTGCTCATTCGCAAGAAGATGATTACAATGAGGATCTGAAGAACATTTTACAATAAACAAGAATGTCAAAAAACCTATACATCCAAAAACCTAACCCTAGGGGATGATGCGCCAAAAGTCACGTGGGCCCCGTTTGGGTAAGTTAGTACATCAACTTCCCGGGGTCGTAACGTTTGCATACAATCTTCATTTTAGGCCCATGATAGCCCCTTGGAAATATATCGTTGAGGAGATTCATTTTGGGGGCTCAATCAGAGCCTTTGGCTATCAATGAGAAGCTCGATGTCGAAAAAACTTCATTTAGGCCCTCAAAATGTCCCCCGAAGTTAAAAACTGCTAAAAATAGTAAATTGCCAAAATTTCCATAAAACTATTTTGACCAATTTGGAAAAGGTGGGTGGCCACCGATATCCATATAGATCATATTTCTTACACAAATTCATATTGTGTAGGTTGCATTGATGACCGACGAAGCACTAGTGGAGAAACATTCTACTTGGGTGAGTGTTTAGTATCATGGATAAGCAAGAAACAATCATCAATACCTTTATATACAGTCAAAGTAGAGTATATTACAACAAGAAGATGTTGTACACAGTTTATATGGATGAAACAAAATCTGAAAGATATACAGGCTGAGCATGATTAGCCAATTCCAATCTATTGTGATAATACAAGCGCCATCAGTATCTCAAAGAACCCGGTGATGAACTCCAAGATGAAGAACATTCCAATCAAGTATCACTTTCTATGGGAACAGGTTGTAAAGAAGAACATCAGAGTTGAATATGTGGGAACAAAAGAACAAGTGGTAGACATCTTTACAGAATCTCTTCCACGAGAAGCCTTTGAGTATCTTCGCCAGAGACTCAGATAAATTTCTACTCCAAAATGAATTCTTATGAATGCTTATCTTATATGTCTTAGATTTACATGAGGAATCACCATAAAAAGGAAATTTAAGGATGGGATATCAGTTTCAGGAAGAGTTCAGTCAGGGGGAGCATCCCTATATGGAAAGATACATTTTACATTGATGACAAAGGGGGATAGATTTATCATATGCAAAGGTAAATGCTTGGAGAAATAGCACAAAGGCATGGTTCCAAGGGGAGTGATGGTCACAGGGAGAGCATGAGTGACATGAATTCATTATTTCATTAGAGTGTTTCCATCAATTCCAAAGGGGTAGATTTTTTATCAATTAGGTTGGTTGTCATTGATGTCAACCCTTGAAGAAAGTCTCGTAGAAAATTTCGGTGGCACAAAGGTTTGGGTAATGGACCCAAGATTGTTTGATGGATAATGTTATGAGTTTTGATATGTTTGCAGGAAATACTATTCCATATGGATAGTTTGTTTCATTTCATTTACTGTGGTATGTGGAATGTCACATAACTCGCGGTTAGAGAGTTATGGCCATGTGAAGTTGGAGAACCCTCATGAGTCAACTAGAAGCCCCAAAAGGTCAAAGTAGTCAAAGTGGTTGCAAAGAAGAAACTATTTAAATAATAAAGTGAAGTGATGAGTGTACTATAAGTCAGAGTGGATACAAAAGAATTTATTTAAATAATAAAGTTAATGGAGAATTTACTAAGTGGGCAAGTGGTTAGAAGTGGGTTAGCCCTAAAATAAGGAAAGTGGGTTAAGATGGTTAGAAGGTAATTTGAATAATAAAGTGAAGTGATGAGGGTACTATAAGTCAAAGTGGATACAAAATAAATTATTTAAATAATAAATTTAATGGATAAATTACTAAGTGGACAAGTGTTTATAAGTGGGTTAGCCCTAAAATAAGGAAAGTGGGTTAAGATGGTTAGAAGGTAACCCATTGAGGAAGATACATGAAAGTATAAATAAGAGGCAAGGGTCTCTCATTTTTAATCACACTTGAGCATGTTTAATATCTACAAGTGAATGAGGTAACCAAAGGATATCTAAGCCAAATTTCAGAGGGAACATGAAGTAAATAAGGTTGAAATTCAAGGGAGGATAAATTCTTTTGATGATGTTTTCTAAGGTATGTTATTTACAGGTCATATCACCATTTT